>CAAKHD010004661.1:245655-258580 GCA_901007705.1 Fistularia tabacaria
GCCATATATGATCTTGTAGTTTGACGGGAGCAGACGTGTGTGCGTTGCCTCTTTTGTCGCGAGGCGCCCGCTCTGTGTGTGTGTGTGTGGGTGTGTGTGTGTGTGTGTGTGTGTGTGTGTGTGTGTGTGTGTGTGTGTGTGCGTGCGTAATCATTATTTCTGTTAGGGTATGAAAATTATGTGTTAGATGGGCAAAACAAATGGGGTTTTCACAGTTCATGGTTTGTATTACAGTTTATAAGATTTTTTTTTTACCAAGTAAAAGGTCAATTCATTCATATCCTTTTTGAATATTAAGCAATTAGAAATAAAAAAAATCCAGGCAATCTGTTATGAATATGACACAATTTAAGGAAAGTAGATCTTTTTTAACTAAAAATAATGAAAAATAAAAAAATAAATAACCCAGTTATTTCCAGCCCACCCAGCTTATTGTAGAACAGAATTGCAGCAGTCTAACCAAAACGGGTAGACTGCAGTCAATTCATGTTTAGCTTTCATTTAAAGTTTCCCATTCTGGTTAAGCATTGGATGAGCACATTTTGATTTAGCCGATTTTCCCCCAAAAAATAGAGTGGACAGCAGTTTTATTTATTTATGGTTTTTAAGTCAGGTGTTCAGCAGACTAACCTGGTGATAGCCGCATGGCATACACGTTCACCTGCACTCCCGGTTTGAGTGTGAACTGGACAAGGTCTTGGTTCAGAGCACTAAGCAGAACCTGGGAGAGCTATGAGAAGGAATGACAGACCAGAGAGGGCAGTTAGCCGTTGCTGCGCAGCAATATTCCACCGTCATCAATATTTCAATGGCAGTCATTTCATCCGATGGCTTGAATTATGAATCTGAATTTTTACTTGCATCTAAAGAGGAGCAAATGTTGATATGCCACGGGAGAATAAAAACACAAATGCCAGACCTAGCAGGCTTTTGATGCTGATGGAACCCTATCAGAGAAAGGGGGGCATTGCTTCTGGTGTGACATTTTAAAATGACAAAAAGGAAGGTCTTTCTGTTAATTTTGTATACTTTTACATGTGATTTGGTTATGTCCTATTAGAAAAGTTTAGTCAGACAAATCTACCGGAAATGAAAACAGGTTGTAATATCATTAAAATGCATTTTTAATTTTCCTTCCTTCCTTTAAGTTCATCAAGTACCCGTGCTTTTCACACCGCGCAAGGGAGTCATTTAACAAGAGACCAAAATGCCTTGTCAGAGTCCATTTGAGTCCTTAGCCATGCCTCAATAATTCCATCTCGCTCTTTCTGAAATCTTTCCACTGGTTAAAATTAGACTGCTCTACACAGTATGAATAATTACTTTTTGTTCTAGTGGCATATCAGGGTCAGTAAATCTATTACACATTTTAATAAGCTGCGCCACACATGTACTCAAAACATGCTGGTGTGTGGGCACACCACTGCAGCTCATTCACTGAGGATGAAGGCTGAATTGAAGATTTATTACCCCATTGTCTGTGTGGTTCTGCCAGGTAATCAGACAGACTTTAGATAAATACATCTCTTTAATTCCCAATCCAGGCCTCCTGACCCAGTTTGTCTTCTTTCTTGATGGTGCCAATTACATGATACATCAACGTAATTAAATACCTATTAACTTTGTTCACAACTGTGAGTGAGCCAGCACAATGTTTACTCAGGCAACATCAAGGTCTTGTCTCCTGTGATGAGCTTGTCTTGCCAGGGTTTCAAACCCAGCTCAGTTCTTATTGACTAGCACAGTTTAGAGCTTTTTATTAATAAGCTGTTTATTGGACATGATATTCGGAATTGCTGTAAAAACATTGTCACCTTTATATCATTTTTCTCCAAGAAAATAGCAGCCACTAAGTTCTTGGTAAAGTGATATATCTATTGAGTTGTGATTGTAATGTAATGGACTCTGAATAGCTTGGGTGGAGTAAAAAGGTTCCTTTGGACATATTTAGCTTTTATTTCTACAGGTAAAAAGACATCGATCACAATTTCAATTCACTGAGTGCAGGTTTTGTCACAACATGGGAAGACATTGCCCTCCTGTGTTGACATTATGTATTACTGCTGTGGAGACGAGTTGGATCCTTTAAACCATTTCAGGTTGTTTTTTTTAATCGACCTAACATCTTTATTTTTGCATATAATTGTATTATCACCAGTATAACCAGTAATTTGGTTCTTTCTTTCTTTCTTTCTTTCTTTCTTTCTTTCTTTCTTTCTTTCTTTCTTTCTTTCTTTCTTTCTTTCTTTCTTTCTTTATTTATTTATTTATTTATTTGGGGGGGGGGCAAAAGCTATAATGCGCGCAGTATAAAACAATCATGAAATGATTAATCCAGAAAAAAACAGTGAACTAGATGAGTGGTTTACTTTAAAGAAGTATAATTTACAAAGTTTGGTCTAACTTGGGAGGACGTATTCTGCACCTTAATCGGCTGAGATGAGATTAGGGAGACGGCATGCTAATAAGAGCCGGGGGATAGAAAACACACCCCTCTTGTTCTCTTGTTCACCTAATGGACCATACCAGAGTTCTGCATGCTTTGGCCCAATTACTGCATAAATGTACACTCGTCATTCCCGCTGACCTTTCCCTTGGCATAGCAGTGATTTCCTTTCGAACCGTACAGCCGCTGTCGTTGCAGTATGAAACTAGATCTGTAAAGTTTACTGAGGTTAATCAATTATAATTCAGGTCTTCATTTATTTTTAGCACTTTAACCTCACCATTATGCACCAGTGCAATGAAATGGTACCATGTCACAGTAATCCAAGTTACCATTAAATATTTAATGTAGAATCAATATCTCCTTGTTCTTTTTGTGTGCCTATAGTCCATTATTGTGAATACACTGTTGTTTTCCATTTGTCCATTCATCCATCAGTCCATGCATCATAAATTAAACAAAAGCTAAGTAAACTAAATTCAAATAAATGCGCAATGAAATATAAGACAAACATTGATGCGCATAGTAAGTTGTGATGAGAAGTTCTAATCCTGACAGAAATCCATGTCATGATTTCTGAGCAGAGATGGAAATCCTGAATACACAAATAAAGCAACTGAGAGTCCCAAGTAGAATAATCACGGCTGGGTTTTAAAAAGCTATTGAATTTCAAATTGCTGACATTTACGTATATAATCTACACATCTATATATATATATATATATATGTATATATAATTCATATTTTTTGCTCATAAAGTACCATTTTCTTTAACTAATTTTGCATAGGTTGTGCATTTTAAAATAAATACTCACTGGGTTTTTCAAGTACAATTCTGCATAAAAACATGTGGTTTCAAACTCTGACAATCAAAAATACTAATTGGTGCCAAGTTCTGCTGAGAAGCAATGTATGACAAAGAAAACCACATATTTCATAGAGTTACTACTTTTTAGAGGCATTTCTTTTATTATCACATAAACCATATGGTACCAACCAGCTCCCATATGAGTAAACACTACCTGATCCATATGGGTCCACTTTCCAGCAGTTGCTCTGTCTCTCGGCCTGCTCTCGGGCACAATGAAGATCTCAGCTGTGGTGGGTAAACCTGGAAGCACTGTGACAATGAGCTGCTCCTCACTGATTCCTGTGACCTGCAATGGTAATGACCAGACCCTCATCAATAATAATAATATTTAATAATTGACAAATCACCTTGACTATGCAGGTTTAAAAAGTCTGTGCCTTGTAGTGTAGCTAGAGGTTTAAACCATGTTAATATCGGACTTGGCAGAAGGTAGAAGAAATTGGTTTCACATTTTAGAAAATACACATGTAGGGCTTTCTATCCCGGCCTTTTGCTGAACCTGCTACTTTCTTGATATCATTGTGTCTACAAGCAATCCAGATCCTTAACCAGGGTTAGTTGGGATCCCTTTGCTTGAGGATTTGGTATTCTCTCTCTCCCTATCTCTCTCTGGCATCAAAAAACAAACAGCAACTGTCAAAACAATGCTTTTCCAGCCCAGTAGTGTTTTGACAGGTCCAGTTGACCGTCTACTGGTCATAATGATTGAGGGTGATGTTCCATGTCGGATTCAGCATGAAGAGGTCAACATAGTGGTTGACGTTAAAGAGACTGCCGGTCGTGAAGTACTTGATACCCCCCCATCAATGGATTGATGAAAGCATTATTGGCCTGTTGCGCTGTTAATTGCTAGAATCACAAACATGCTTTTAGACTGACTGACCTGGATCGTGGCGCGTTTTACCACTCGGCCGATGTCCACCCGCCACTCTGACACACCGGGGTTCAGCTCATCCAGATTAGGAGAGAAGGCTAAAACATGTGAAAGGAAATAATCTGAAACGCAGATAGGAAGCAGAAGTTTTTTTGTTATAGGTTAAGAGAGTCTCGCAAAGTTTTCTTTTTTTTTTTTTTTTCTAATATTCCAGTAATTTTGTTTGGTATTTCAGACATAATTTACCGGAAACCTGTGGAGTCTGCATATGAATTTTGATGACGGGAAGAAAAAAAATCATGATGAATTTGCCATAGTTAAAACAACCAAATAGTCCCTTCAACACTTGTTTAGTGTTGCCTCAGCCGCACAGTGAGGCTGTGGAAACACTTGAACATTCATAAAGGAAAACCGAAATTGTTTGCACACAATATGAAACAGATATGCAGCCTCATAATAATTCACAACCTCCACAAATTCTTTGTAGGAATTTCGACTTCCTTCACCTAACTCCAACTGAGTAACTGCTTAATCAGTTTGCTGCCATGAATAACATGCAAAGTGAGTAAGTACCACACCGCATTGTTTATGTATAAAGTCAGTCTGAATATTATCCCTATTCCATAAGGGGGACGAATGAATGTGCACACCTTTCATTAGAACCTCCGTCATTTATCAATGTGCTGTCGTGGAATTGCATTCAATAAAAATGAGATATGATCAATATCAGCGGTTTGAAAGGAGGGTTACTATTATATGTTTTGTCAATATTTTGTGTTTGTGCTGTAAGTTTGCATGTGATTATTCAATTGTGTATCTGTTTTTTTAAAACTAAATAGGTAGTATAAATCAATACGTTTGTTGCATTGAAAAATATCCAGCAAATTCTTTTCGACAAGATTTAGCCTAGGCTTATTATACCTGCCCTTCTTGCATTATTTATTTAGGCAAACTCATTTTAGATTATCCAATTGAACTGGAAGACTCCCCCGGCACCCCCCAAAAATGTGTACTACAAAACATAAAAGTCCCAAAACACAATATGCATCCTATTCTTCCTACCGCTGTCGTATATCTATTCATCATCTTATTTCAATATATATTTAAACCTCTAGTGTCCATTTTAATTTCCTTTCCCAAGCGATTCTATGAATTGAGTCATTTTTACTGGTAAACGCTCTCTTTTCATTTGCCGTTGTCTTAGTTTTGGTCACAAGCATTTTGAAAAAAGTTATTTAACATGATCATTTAACTATTATGCAATTTATACATTGGTTGCAAAGTTTTAAAATCCACCGATTCTCTAAATTTAAGGCCCTGCAAGTTTATGTATCATAAGTTGGTTTGTGTGTTCTCATAAGCTTTTCAATTATTCTTAATGTCATCTTAAATAAATTCAAAAGGTTTGTGATTCAGTCAGCTCTGTTTCAGCTCTGTATGAGTAGATAGACATTTGTATCCATGTATAACATGTGTATTTTATGGTTTAGAAGTACTGTGTGTCCTTACTTTACAATCAACAAGGGGATTTATCTTTCTCCTCGATATTATTTATTACCATTTTTGAATGCACTGTTCAAACTACAGCTAAAAAATATGGTTTACCATATACTGTTACAGTCATTTGGTCCTGATGGACAGTATTCCCAACTGAGGCCTGAACGGTAACTGCGTGACTTCCCTCCTTGGAGAAGGTGAAGGCCATCCCTCCTTCCAGGGTCACTAAAGGCTAAAAGGAAAATGTGTGATGAGTGATGTGGGTCATGATTGTGGAAAAAAGACAGCCAGGCCGTCAACAGGAGGTGAAGCTGACCTCTGTTTTGTTGTCGAACCACCAGAAGTACGTCACCGTTCCGACGGTGCTGGGTTGCAAAGTAGTCGTGAGTTTTACTTCTTTGTTTTTGATGACCACTGGAGGAGCTGAAAGCTGGACCTTTTCAAGCTGACCTTTTAAGATAAAACAGAGCAATACACCGTTAAATTTAGTCCTTTGGGAATCTGTAGCTACATTTGCTCTATATTGTATCATCACAGCACAACAGAAGCTGTGTTTTTTTATTCATTTTATTTTTTTACTTTGACAAGACGATGACTGGAGCATGCTGGTGAACAGCAGAGAATATTGCACTGCAGATTTTTTAGAAGTCTGGATGTTTTGATGCTTTTTGTTGCCCTGAAAATGTCACCATTGGAATCCATAACAATGAGCTGAATTCAAGCTGACCAACACTACTTTTCACTGTTAAAAAGGAAACAACAAACAGCAGGCTTTTATGGGTTGATCGATACTCAAAACTCTGGGATAGAGGTATTGGATCGTTTCTAACTTTAATAAACAATTTTGAAATAACACAGTCGTTTATTCAGAGTGTTTTGTTTGAGGGATTGGTTTGTATGATTTTTTTTTTTTTTCCTAGTTCTTTTCATTTTGGGGGCCCACTCGTTGATGTGTTTTGATGTCTTTCAAGGCTTGAATCTTATGGTCTAGGATTAGCGGAAGTTTGTAGTTTAATCATTTTATGAGAGAGGTTTTCAGAGTCTCTGGCGAGCATTCAAAGAAGGGGGGTCTGAATAGTTTCCAGGGAGACAGAGCAAATAAAATAAAGGGATATTTCATGACTTATTTAAAAGACATCAAGCAGTATGATCAAAATATATGTAAAATGGTTGAAATAACAGTTATGAGAAACTGTGACATTTGGGACTGGTAAAAATACGATGGTCATGAATTTGATGAGGTCAGGCTCAACTTGCTACTGATTTGATTGAGGTCTGCCTGTCATGATCCCAAAACAAATGTTGAAAAATTCCCTGAAAATTGCCCAGGAATATCTGAAAATGTATTTTATAAAAATGTATAAATCTTAAAATTACCAACAAATCAAAACAACAGTGGGGTGAAAAAGATCCCTCAAGGCGTTGCCTGCAAAAAATGTCATTGCCAGCTTGCTTCCATTTTTTTTAATTTATTTATCAGTAAAATAATCGTGGTGATATACTCAGGATTTGACTTGTGAACTGCTTGTCTTGATCTTGACTTCGGACTGCAAAGTGCATATACTTGAGAAGCTCTTAAAAGTTATAAAAATGATGACTTTGTTCCAGCTTTTGAAGGAAATTAGTGGAAAGGTGTCACGCTTGTCTTAGCATCAAGTTTTGTATGAAGGGAGGGCCGAAGTGAAAATGGCTGCTTTTGTGATATCAATCGCAATCCTCTTGTTTCTGGATACCTTCATGGCAGAAGAAACCCATTGCATTTAACATAACCTAAAACCACATTTTAAGTAACCGTAGATAAGCAGAAACATTGTCTAGTTTCTTAAATCACATTAAGTCAGAATGGATAAAAAGTTGTATAGCTGTAGTTTTGATTTGACTCACAGGTTATGTGGAGGTATAATACAACCCTGTCCAAGCCCAGAATGTTACTCGCTGTTGCAGAAACTTGGTAGATGCCAACTTTACTGTAGATGTGCTTGACCCCATCTTCGATGGAGCTTATATTGACATAGGATATGGCAGTCCCGTCACCAAAGTCCACCGTTATACTTGTTGTGGAGCCCAGACCCTTCAAACAGAGAGCACAAGACCATCACTCTCAGAGCACTCTCTGTTTGTCACTGACAACCAGCAGTGTGTCTCTTTATTATCTAAAAGGACAAGGTCAACTGATAAGTACAATCATGCGTCAGCCTCTGTGCTACTGCATTTTAATGTCCTAAAGACACACAAAACGCAACAGGAACAGCACATTATCTACAAGCATCATGTACTACATGATGCTACGGTGTAGTATAGATGTAGTCAGCACCTCTTCTAGCAGGACCAGGAAGGTGACATTCTTTCCCAGTTTTGCCACCAATGTACCCTCACTGGTGAAGAGCTGGAGGCCCCTCGGGACTTGACTGGGACACTTCTGTCGCCTGGGGCTATACTTCAACAGAGTGCCCTCCGTGCAGTTGTTCGACAAAGCCCTGCGATATCTATAATTCAGCATAAAGATTTTGAAGAGACAATCGAGTGGTACAGTTCATTCGCAGCTGGCATAGGTCTCATGTATTTATGCATGAAGCCTAAAAAAAGCAATTAAAAAAAATAATGTGCTTGTGGTGTATTTTTTCTGGTCTATTATTTTCAGACTTAAACTTATTTCCTTGTCAGATACTTTTTTCATGAAGAAGTCTGTGAGCTTGAATATGATCAGCAGTTCCTAAACTCTGTCCTTAACAATTTCCATGTACCCCGTAGTGTTGAGGAAGTTGTCCCCGTAGATACAATCTCTCAATGTGGCTGAAGGAACAAACCAGAAAGCAGGAGTGCAGCTGCCATCTATCTGCCTTTCAAATCCATAGTCGCTGTTTTCATGTGGAAAAAGAGGACAAGAGATATACACTGGACATGAATGTTTGATGAGTTGTATAAATTAAGAATATATGCAGAGTTAAATGTGAAAGCAACTGTTTTTTTTTTTCTTCATATCACATTTTGGAGACATAATTTCAGGTTATACGTATTTCAGTTAAAACCTGAACTAGTCAGAAGGATCCGCCAGGTTTATTTTATCACTATTGGAGGGGAAAAGACTTCAGAAGTTGGAAAGCTAAAAAAAAGTCCTCCAGCTATTAAGATGTGTTAAGCTTGCTTATTTTTTTTGAATGTTCATTTAGTCTTGAGTATAAAAGATAAAAGAAACTTTAAAAGATCTATGAAGGACTCAGGTGAGTAAGTGTTTATTCCTGCTTGTAGTCAATATTAAACCTTAAAGCTAGTAAGCATTCACTGAATAATGGAAATGTCATCAATAACTGTCAGTCACTGATAATACTTTATACTTTATTGATCCCCATAGGGGAAATTCGGGACCAATTCGAGACCAATTCTTAACAGGTTGTGTGGTCTATTGATCATCATCATCATCATTACTTTCCCACTGCCACCATCCAACCAGGACATATTGACAGCAGACTGAGGTCGACCAAAGTGTCCTCATGTTCAGCAACACATGCTACCCATTCTTGTGAGACGCCCTGGAGCTCCCTGGTCAAACAGCATTTATATAATCCCTCCAGCATATTCTGTGTTGACCATGGGGCCTCCTACTTGGTTGACATCCACAGAGCACCCCTAATGGGATTGAACCAGGACGTATTCTTATCAGGTCCCCCCCCAAAAAAACTCAACTAACCCCTTTAAACATGGAGCAGCAGCTCTACTCTTCAACTTATCTCTTGGGCAAAACCCAGCCACCTTGTGCAGCATATCCATTTCATCCATGTGTTTCGCTGACCTCTTAGTCCCATAATACATGCCCACAGGTTAACCCATGGGACATGGTCATATACCTTGTCTGAGTCTAAAAATTGCAGGATGAGCATACTCCCACTAATCCTCCAGGATCCCTGCGGGCGTTAAGAGCTGGTCCGCTCTTCCATGCCTGGACAGAATCCACATTGTTCCTCCAAAGCGGTGTAATTCCCCTGCAGTTAGAAAACATCCTCCGGTGCCCTTTGTGAATATGGGGACCACCACCCCAGCCTGACACTTCTACGCATTGACCCTGACCTCCATGGAACATTCACGAGTCGTGTCATCCAAGACTACCCACACTGTTCAGTGTCTTCCCTGCATATGGATAAGGACTAATCAGACTCTTCCAGCTCTACATCCTCCTTGGGGGTTTCGTCAGTTGTGTCCCTGATCAGGGCCAAAGGGTCTACTTCTGTTTTTTAAACAGTCTGGGGCCAAGCTCTGCTTCCTCTTCCTAAAATCATCTGACTGTTTTTCAGGAACTCCTCAAGGCCAACTGAAAGTCCCTCTCCATTGCCTCTCAAAACTCCATCCACACTCAGATTTTGCTTCTGCAATCACTGAGACTGTAGCACTAAAAGCACCATAGTACCTGTCAGCAGGAGACCTCTGGGCCAACGCTGCCCAAATGGCCAATTTTTTCTGCTTAATGGCCTCCTTTACTGCTGCTGTCCATCAAGGTGCTCCATGTTGCTTCTTTGACAAGAACAATGACCTTCTGACCACAGCTAGAGGAAGCCACTTTCAAATCCGAGGGCCCCTAACATTGATCCATCAGATTCCCTGTCCTGGACCTCTCCCAAAATGTGAGAGAAATTGCTTGGGGGGTGCAGACTGAAGAGCATGTTCTTTACAAAATTCTACCAGTTCCCCCAAACTAACAGACTTCACTGCCACCTCATCCTACCAGTTGGGGATCATTTGACAACTCTGCTGCTTTCTTCTACTGAGTGTCTGAGATATATGTCTGCAGATCCTATTATATGACTAAGATGTCTATTTTTGGTCTTTGGTTGACATTGTTCTGGTCCTATGTCCCCCAAATTGTGAGTAGTCTCTTGATTGGCGAATGCCTTTTCACCATGAGCAACCCGCTGAAAAGAATAGAGGTCATTCCCTCTCCATGAGCCTGGTTCAGGGGCCAATGATATTCAAGCCGGTATCACTCACACTCCTCACCTAACTCGGCTCCTTCTCCATAGAGATAACATTTTATATCCCCAGGACGAGTTTACCCATTATTAGTGACTGGCATGCTCAGCTCTTTAACCCCCCCCCCCCCCAAAAAAAAAAGAAAAGAAAAGAAACAAATAAACGGCACTCAAGCATGATGTTGTTGAACCCACAGTGTGATGGCACCTCAGTGTTTGTGCGTACGGTGCTTAACTGAAATCTTGTGCTTTTTTTGCAGAATTTTTCCAAATAAGATTTAAGACTGACATTGAATTTTGTTTGCAAGATAATACCCCTCTAAGTTGACCATCTGTTTATAGGAATAAGAGTGGCAAATATTTTCCAACTCTTTAATCGCTCTTGCACATTTGGTTTGCACTGACCGCAGAGACTGTTTAAGTGCGATTATAATAGCTATTTTTACAGCACTTATCATGACAACAAAGTAATCAGCACTAAGCACTTCACACAAAAAAAATAAATGGAAACTGGGTGGCTGATAGTTTCAAAAATCTATCCACCATATTTAATCAAGGAGATTTTACTGCTGCTTTTGCTGAGTGTGGAACTCACCACTCAAAATCTGCCTCGGTACATGGACAGGACTCTGACATCTGGGAAATATACTGATCTCTGGCCTTGACACATCGAACATTAACTTTGAGTTTCTGGAAATTTCTTTTCATTCCCATGATGCACACTTCACCCTGTAATAAATAATGGATCATAAAAATCTCAGAGCCTTTTCCAGATTTGCCAACATGCTTATCCTGTATTGTGCGACAGAATCAGAGCAGTCCCCTGAGTTTGGTCTTGGACTCAATCTTATGTTATCAGTCTTACTGTATAGTTACAGTCTACATACCTCATTGTGTAACTGCCATGTCTGATAGTCCTCATTTATGCAGCGATGTTGAAAAATAGGCCGGAAATCAATTTTGACAAGTTGCCACTCTGAGCGATGACTGAAATGTCCGAATATTCTGCAGAGAAAAAAAAGACTAGATAATTTCCTTTTATCTGCTGTATGAACCCTTTCTGCTTCGCTTCACACACTTCCATTGCAAAGACTTTGATCAATGTCCCTTTGTGGGAAAAGAAAATCTTCTGTATCTGGAAAGGAGATGAAACTCTTTAAAAATTACATTAAACAAACTGAACACCGTGTTAATTTACTTCCAAGGCTTCCCACCAATCATTTTCAAAAAAGTAGAAATACATTAACTCTTCAGGTTCCTCTTATATCTTACGTCATTATCAGAGTATCCTCTCCAGGCTCTCCCAGCACCCCATCAACATAGAGTGGAGAGGAGGTGAAACTATATTTGTCCCAGTTTCTGCCATCATCAAAACTCAGCCTGAGGGAGAGAACAATGGGAAGATCACAAACAGATCAGCCACAAATAGAGCTGAATTCTGTAAGAAAGCCTCACATTAATAAAGTCTCACTTCTTGGGAAGATTTGAGTATAGTCTTCAGAAAAACAAGGCGCATCCTTTGAGATCCTTACCAAATGTGCCTAATAGGCAGAGGTGTGTGTCGAATGGCCACGAGAGATCCTCCTTGATTCAGGAAAAACACACTGTACTCTTCCTGGAAAACCTGCAAACGTGATCAGCTTCACCGTGTTGTCACTGAATCTGAGTCTTTACTGGTGCCAATAAAAGAAACTTGTACATTTGTACCTAAAAACTCAACAAGAACAGAAGCCCCGACTGCTACTTGCACAAGAGACTCAGCTGTGTGAAATGTGTGAAACAAACAAAAGCATCCAGCAAGTGTTTTTCCCCTTGTTGATTTACAGAATCTTAAGCCGGTGGCAAAAATCTGCGTGCTCCCATTCGTTTATTTGTTTAACGGATCAGAAATGCACATGTCTCCAGCAAAGCTGCATGTCAATGCTAATATTTTTATTTTTGGAAGCAAGCAAACTCTCAGCACTGGAAACAGAGCGTTGCTGTCATTGTAAGCCCAGCTGATTCTTAGTTTTGCTCACTTTGTCCTAAGTCAGATACTGACTACTGGAAAGAGGAGCATGTCCAAGGATGATGCCATTCAATTTTGGAGAACATCAATTTAATATAGCATTAAATTGCATGTTTCACATTTTGTTGTTTGTCTGTCAGTGAAGCATGAATCAATGAATTCTGTTCCTGATCTGGGTGTGTGTGTGTGTGTGTGTGTGGGGGGGGGGGGGGGGGGGGGCGGGGTGGGTTGAGACAGCCAAAAATTTTTTTTAAAAAATTTTAATAGG
>CAAKHD010004661.1:258600-278052 GCA_901007705.1 Fistularia tabacaria
GTTGTTGTGAGTAGGAGATGTATAGTAGAGTGTGTTGGTCGGGGGGGGGGGGTGGGTTGGGGGGGGGGGGGGGGGGGGGGGGGGAGGGAGTCCCAGTTGTGACTTAAGAGTCCCAATAATGTTCCTTAAGATATCATCATGAGGTTTTCAAATTTCCATCCAAGTAGTTGGATACATAGGATTGTCATCAAGTAGAGCTGCCAATCACAGATGCGCTCCATTTAAATTGATTGCTGGCAAGCAAATCATTTCAGTCACTCTGTATAAGCTCATGCTGTTTTAATCAAGTAAGTAATGTATGTATCTTTAAAAAACAAAACATAATACAATAGTGATTCAGTGTTGATCTATGATGATGATTTCATTTTGCTGGCTTAGGTGAAGCAATCATAAATTTTACTCAAGCACTGGGACTGCCTAATATAGTCTGTGTAAGAAGTCACAGGTCTCTGCAATAGTTGGTGTCATATTGCTATAATGTGTGTTGCTTGTTTATTTTTATATCTAAGCTAAAACATACTATAAAAAAGACCTGGGAAAGAGCTCTGACAGAAGAGGAACAGCATAAGCCAAAATTAACTATGCACTTAGTGGTAAAGAGGCCCTTGAAAATCCATCAGATAATTAAAAATAAATAAATAAATAAAATATATTATGGCATTGTTTTTTTTATTGTCTTTTTTGCTATATTTTGTTTTGTTTATTATTGCCAAAAATTCAACAGTCAAGAATATTCTTTTTCATTTGCCTTCCCTGACATTATTTCTCCTCATAATATATCAATAGGAAACCTCTGAACAACAAATAAATAACCTATGATGCATGATAATGTATTTACAGCTTTTAGCATCCAGGTTACGGTTGTATACGGAATAGGAGCAAATCCAGATGTCAACTTAACACAGAAATATTACGACTGTCATATGTACTAAGCAACAAAAAATTCAGTTCTTCAATTTAATTAATCTCCTTTTCATTTAAAACCAGTGCCTTTGGCACCTAGCTGTCACAGATTTTTCAAAACAAACAATTTATGCTGAAATGAGTCCTCGCATAACCTTTTGAAACTCGCCTGACCTATACTGATAATGAGATTTTCTGCCCGAACTCTTAAATGAAAAAGAACATTAAAGTTTGCTTCCACAAACAACAAATTTGTCATGTTTTGAAGTAATTTGTCGCAAGAGAAATTAACCATTGGACTACTCGTTACAAGTGCAGACACCTGATTCACGGTTACAATTTACATTCAGTCCTGCCCCCTGAGTTCAAACTCATCATACTGCACCTCCTTCCAGGTGTTTCCAGCATCTGACGTGATGAAAATGCTGACATTTGTGCTGGTCAGTTCAGGTCCAACAACACCTGAATACAAATGAATGATATCAACAGAATTTCCTCTGACACTGAGTACCTCATGTCACATGATGTAAAGGGTCGTCAACAGTTGCGTCACATTGGATACTCAGACAAGGAAAAAAGGGAAATGCGTTTGTTTATTTATTCAGGCAACATGAAATAGATGTGCATGCAAGATTTACTTGATCATAACATAAGAAGAGAAAGCCAGCGAATGTTGAGAGACATGTACAAGGATCAACAGCACTGGGTTTAGCAGTAAACAACAGTACCGACGTGCAGCCCGGATAATCTCCTCACCTGATGCTATTATAATTCCAGGTGCTGAGTCTTTGCTCACAATGTTTCCTGAGGTGTAAGGATTCTCAGACACATGAAGGTGCAGATGCAATGAACAGTACGGCTGAGAAACACACAGGAGTTAAGTTTGCTTCAGACAGAATGTTAAAACTGAACCCACACTGGCAAAATAAGACCTCATCTTGAATGAGCAATTATTAAGTGCTTTGAATATATCAAAGTAAGTTCTCATTTCTAAGCAGATTTATTTTTTGACCACGGTGTACTGCAAGACAGCGCAGCATTTTCCAATTGTTAAATAAGTAGAGTCAGTGTCAGTGGCCCACTTACTCGTTCACAATACACCTTGTTTCCTTGGAGATCCGTTGCAGGAGCCTGTAGAAGCCGCCAGTCTCTTCCTTTGTTGTATGTGATATAAGTTTTCACTTGGTTCTCAACAACTTTATTTGACAGGAACACCCCTTTAATCCCGGCAACCTGCAAACATGACAGACGGAGATCGGTGAGGGAAAAATAACAAAAAAGGAGAGGAAAAAAAAGGGACCATAAATTATTCAAACTTAAGGAAAGCTGAAGACCTAGTTCGGGGAGGAAGAGATGTCAGAAAGTGATGGTTTTTCTGACATGGAGTACTATTTTGGACCATCTGTAAGAAAATGTATCAAAACAACATATGGTGCAACCCCAAGATATTTCTTCATCTTTGTATCTATGTCTACGGAGATTCAGATTCTCACGTATAAAGCATACATCTTGGTTAGTGCAAAAAGGTCTTGTGAATGGTCCATCTCAGCAGCTAAAGAAAGATAGGTCAGGGGTAGTACGGATATTTAATAATCTTTCTGCTTCCAGCAAATGATGATTATCTAGAACAATATATGCACATGAAGTCGCTAAAACATTACAGTAGATTCTGACAAACTGCCTCTATCCCAACATGTGACCTGAAAATTCCAAACCTCTCCAAACCTGTGTGAGGGGGATGATTTTTTTTTCTACTTATTTTTTTTTTATTAGAATGTCACATGCAAAGATGACAAACACAACCAGAAACTCAACATGACAGATACTCAGATGCTGCAGAATAAAAATGTAATATACCAGCATCTGCTCCTTTTTAGAGAGGACAACCGAGACATCTGAGCACAGAGTGGAGAACTTGGCAAAACAACCAACTGTCTGTTGGTAATCTAACTGCCAATGCCAGTCTACAATATTGGCCAAAAACTTCAACAGAGCTGTTTGAAACATTTCTGAACGACGTTCCTAGATACACTTTCCACATAATTGTTCCCCCCTGATTTCTGTTGTAGCATCTTGTCGAGCTAACAACGCAGGCAGGTGAGTTGGAGAATGAATATTCTGTGTGACAGTTACAGTGACAGCGTGTATCTGTCAACAGGTGTTAGTGGGGCCTGTGAGCCAAGTGATAAATTTGATGAAGTGTTGAATTTCCAAATCATTCTTAATAAATACTTTTTAGTTAATCTTTTAAATAGTAGACGGTTTAAACTTATATAAAGCGCTTTACACTAGACAGCATTCAAACACAGATGGCAACAGAGCTGCCACGTAAAGCTCGAACCAAGCTATTGGGCGCAATTAGTGTCTTGCCCAAGGACCCATCAGGAGCCGGGAATCAAACCTCCAACATTCAGATTGAAGGGACACCCACTGTACCAATTGATCCGAAACCGAATAGCAATTTGTTAATATTTATTCTTTGCGCAAATCCCCATTAGATAATTCCTATATTTAATATATTTAAATATAAACTATATTTAATATTTAGTATATTTTATACTATATACTACTACTTATACTATATACTATATATATATTTAGTATTTATTTTATTAATGTTATCATTTAATAATAATTAATAAAAATCTCATAGAATGATTAGTCAAGTAAAGAACATACCTGCCTTATTTTTTCTTATTTGTAATTTTAAGATTGACGAAGTGATTCGAGATGGTTCAACTTGGCATTAATGGAAATGAACATCTATGAAAACGTGTGAGGAGAGGACATCAACTGTGGGTGCTGCCCACCTCATAGAGGTCTATCATGATGTTGCCCTCCGGTCCACCGCTGCTCATAACGTTCTCCAGCATCAGAGTGAAGAACAGCCCTCTGGACTCAGACATGTAGAGGTTGTAGGAGTCATTCTGATGCCAGTCTTGAATCGCAGCAACTACCTGATTATCATCTGTGCTGATAATCTGGAGGTCCTAAATAAAGGAAAGGTTCTTCACAAGCAGCCCTGGAGTGTCTGAAACTTGGTAGTTATAAAGTGAGCAGACCATATGGTGTTAGCCGCCTAAAACATCTGAATCTGCATGGAGAAGTTGCAACACTTTCCGCGACTAGAGTAGCAAGATGGTGATTTGTCACTTGAGGAATTTATTCAGTCCGGATTAGAAATTATTCCACCTAAGAAAATAAGAGAGAAGGTGTGTTCTTCTCAAGGAAATGTTTATGAATTGACTAGAATAGCCCTTGCGGCTTTAAGTCTCCATGATGTACTCGCTCAAACACCTATTCTGTTCTGCAATGAAGACTACTCAGTAGAGGACACGGGATTTTTTTGTGTGCGAATGGAACTCTGCTTTTTAATGTAAAACGCTAACTTAATAGCTTCACCCAATTACGAGTAGATACATCTCAATTCAAACGGAGAGAACGACCTCAGCGAGCACTCATGACACGCAGACAAACTGACGCAGCTTTCAGAAGTATAATTTTCTAAATGTCCGTGGAAGATAAACAACAACATTTGTCAGCAGATATAAAGAGAAAACAGCAACCATTTGTATCTCATTACAAAGACATGTCTGATCGTATCAGTGATTTGAAATGCTGACAGGCTGCATGTACTCACTTCACCGAGCACTGCATTCTTCCCTACCTTCGGCAAAGTATACTTGGGAAGCTTCATGGGGTAAAAGGAATTCCTCTTATGGGATACATAATGGACAGGTTGGCTGCCTACTGGCACCTAGACAAGCAGAATTGTAAAATTCACAGGATATCCAGCTTTTAGAGTAAAAAACACTGTAACGTGCAGATTGCTATCAGCGTGTAACAAACCATTTAAGCCATGATCAAAACTATGGGTTTACAACCAATTATGATGCTGTGCAGTATAGCAGAAATGCGCTGTACTAATACACAACGCAGTGATTTCAATTTCATGCCATCCCTTCCTTGGATAATGGCCCCTTTTGGTTAATGAAAAACATGACTGTATATTAAGATGCAATTCAATGCTGCGGTTTTACAGCTTTTAATTGCCTTTTAATGAAGCCAGACCTTGCAATAAAAACCCACCTGGATGAAAACGTATTCATCCTGAACCACCAGGGAATTAGGGATGATAAATCCAGGGAAGGGTTTGCCCTTGTTTCCATCAGAGCAATTCTGAAGTTTACAAGTTATGTACTGTGACCCTGTGGGTAAACAAGACATGGGTGCTTAACATAACAAAGAGGAAAAAACAAATAACCTTCTCTAGTCCAAAATCAAGGTTTAGCTTTGCTTATGCTGATAGTATTAAGCCAACCATAGAAGCTAAATTTTGTAGGCCAATTCTTATCCTCACGACTAGATGAAGTAGAGAGAGCTGTCCCAAAGTGTTAGCATCAGCCAAATGAGGTGGTCTCCTCAGGGACAAGGCATTAACACACAGGGCTTTATGGAAGTCCCCTCCTCTCTCCAATGGCCAAGAAAAAAAGCCAAGTCACAGCCTGAAAAATGAATTAGCTTAATCGTATGAAGAGTCTCCACACAGCGATTGAAAGGAGCCCTTAAGTACATGGAGAGGGAAAAAAAAATCTCTGAGTGATTTTGAATATCAAGGTTTATGAATTACGTCCATGTCTTGGATTTGATTCGACATGTGCACATAATTCTGTCTGGAATAACGTTCTCTGACAGATTAGAGAGAGGGTGGGATGGTCTGACCTTATGTGACTTCCAAATGTCATGGTTTTCCAACATTTACTGTCCGCGTCAACACGATAACTTGGTTTTATTACTCACGTCCGTCAGAGACACTGATCTCCAAGTGGATCATCCCTTGCTCTTTGTCTAAACCCAATCTGGACCTGAAATGTTACGACAAACATCTGAGAAACACTAGATTTCTGCTTAGGGGTAGAGGAACATAAAGCGCTTTTCTGTGAATCGTATACATTTGTTACAGGTTTGTGGCCCATAATCAGGGCTGACAGCTAAACATGTTTATTGAGAGCAGTTTAGACTAATCAGCCTTTTTTGTCACAGATTGTATTTAACCACCCAAAAGTGTTCGACTAAATTGCTTACATCTTGTTGTGCACCATAATGACATTATAAAATGGGAATTAGGCTGGCTAAATATTTAAACCCATTAAATTGCCAGGCATAAACAAATATGCGATCTAAAAGCATGGCTGTTACTGTTTTCAGATGAGAGCATTAAGTTGATATGAAATATTTGACCTGACACACAAAAGGATAGTAAGCAGTTTATAGGGAATTAAACTTTGCCATACATTTCCAAAAAAACAAGACGCAGCCCTGATTCTAAAACAAATTCCATTGCTGACAAGCTCTCTGAAAAGATAGTAAGATAATTCATCCAATTTTTCCCACTCAGTCTAAACAACATGGAAATTGTTAATTCTAAATAAAACATTTATAAGAATGCATACTAAAGCGAAATTATAATATCCCTGAGCAGTGCACATAGGTCATTAAACCACTATAAAATTGGATAGAAAAGCCATTCATGCAATGAATGTTCAGGGCTCTACAGCAATCATTTCAGTTTTACTGTCACCAAAGATTCAATGTGGCTTCAGTTCACAAAAGTCAATTTTGATCTGGATGTGGTACGGGGGAAAACGGAGGACAAAAGGCCACTGCCGTGATCTTTACTGTCCCCTCGGGACCATCAATAACCCGTCCTTATCTGGAAACCTGATGGACATCTGACCCTAACTGCCCTTAATGGGTAAGGTGTATTTAGCCATTTTATTCACTCTCAATATATTCTTCACGATAGCTGTAAAGTGGCAGGATTGACCACACGTATTAATAGCAGCTGTTGTGACGGGAGATGGGTTTCTCCTCATTCTCCATGCCGTGTCCGAAGTATAATATAAAAAGCCGCTGTCCTGCTTCCCTCAGCACTCTGTAATTGCCTCACAGCTCCATCTCTTTTAATGGACTTTCTGTCAAATACTTCATCCAATTCTATCAGCAAAACAGCAGCCCTTGCTCTTAAATAAAGCCACGGCAATGTTACACTGTGTTCCCCCATAACTAACACATACCTCAATGTCTGCCTTGCAACTCTGCCCGTTAACATGTTTTTGTAAATCACACTTGGCAGATATTTTAGATGCGCATTGCACTGCACGATGAAAGTAATTCTTTTATCGGGGAGGCAGATTTACCTGCAGTTGACTTATTTCCAAAGACAAAAAAACAATTCATCATCCAAAATGAGTTTTTTTTTGTTTTGTTTTTAACACGCTACACTTCAGGATGCAATAATTAGCCACTACCGGCACAGCAAATCCACATTACCCCTAAAAAGTGAAATGAAAAATGAGTATCGCACATCCACTTTCATTTTGAGCATCATTAAAAAAAGCTGCATTCTAGTATTCTTTTTTTTTTTTTAACTCCACTAAGTCTCCTTTTTCCGACCTGAATTTTATAGTCTGATTTTCAACTGAATCATTGTGTTTTCCGGATCATTGCAGCAGCTGCAGAAATACTTTACTCCAATCCAATGTACTTTCACCTCACAATGTGACGTTCAGCTTTTTTTCAGCTATATCCAAAAGTATCTGCGTAGGATTCTTTCCACACAACCTAAAAAAAAGCATTTAATCAGGGCTAAAATCGCTCACTGACATGTATGCATTTAATTGCTAACAAACTTAGTCTAGGGTTCAATAGAAATCACCTTTAGACCAAACCAGATGACAGATTGATGGCTATCGTTCTGATGTGATATTTATAAAACTTTCTTCTAAAACACTTCTCACAATATTTCATGACGGGATGCATTCAACATATCAAATATTAATAAAGATGTGTAAACTACACGCATAGTACATTATGTAAAAGAAAGGCAAAAAAAAAAGAAAAATAAATAATTTACAAATACAAGATGTGCCTCCCTAAAACCCAACTCAGCTTGTTGAATAGTAAAGCAGGGGGGTTTACATGAACAATTATCTATTTTAGCTTGACTTTCATCTAATCTGCCTTTCTGTCCAATTTAGATTGAAGAAAGCTTTTTTTGTTGAATTTCCAGTACCATCAGCGCAGTCCCAGTCACAAATCCCAATGACAGTTTTCTCTCTTCTTTGACAGCGACAGAACGGTAAACAATAGTCCTTCAACAGTCTATGCAGTGTGTAAACAAGCATTTCCCCCCTGTATTAATGTTATGTGTATAAACAGAGGGGAGCGATCCATACAAACTACTTCATAAATGTATACTTGATATGCGTGTGTCAGTGCAGAGTCAGTTTAATTCTACAGAATATATCAGCATTTCTGTCCCAGAAAAGACAAACCCTCTGCGAATGAGTGTTTTTTGATCTCACCAGTAGAATCTGTTGGGGACAACGTTGTCTTGCACAAGCTGCCACCGCTTCCCAAATTCAACGGAGACATAGAGCTGAAAAGTGAGAGGAAAATATTGAAGAAACGAGTACGAATACAGCAGTAGTTTCAAAGTCCTTCGCTGGTTTATAGGCGACTTTTTCATTAGGGCAAGTGTAATATTTGTACAGTACATATTTTGATGTCATTGAAAAATTGCATAAATTAACCTGATGTGCATCATTCATCCATCCACCGTCTTCAGCTTATGCTACTTAGGGTCACAGGGGATGCTGGAGCCTATCCCAGCTGCCATCAGGCGAGAGCCGGGGTAAACCCTGGACTGGTCGCCAGTCAATCGCAGGGCCAGATATTTAGACAGACAACCATTCACTCTCTTATTCAGGGCAATGTTTCCAATTTTTTCCAATGAACCTGCAGTATGTTTTTGTACTGTGGGAGGAAACCGCAGAACCCGGAGGAAACCTACACAGACACAGAAAGGTCCCCCTGTCGAAATCGAACGGTATCACTGATTTGAACATGTCAGTACTACTGTAAAACAATTTCAAAAACCAAACAATGTACAGACACGGCTTAAAAGTGTAAGGGGGGTAATGTGACAGTCAAGTTTAAGTGAAGTTTGAATATCATTAAATTTAGAAAGTATTTAATGACTGAGACTGCCTCGACCGATATGAGATGGAGAGATGGCGGGGTATCAAAGGTTAAGTATATACTTAATAGTGTGGGTTATTTCTTTTTTAAATTGTTTCTTTTTTTCCCTCCTGACTTTCAGAAAGTCAAACAAACCTTAGAATATCAAGAGAAAGGTTGTTAATGAAAGTTGCCATGACTGATGAGATATAATGCACTGTAATCAATGGGGTATTATTATTTATGTTATTTTTAGTTTATTTATTTATTTATTTTTAATATTTGCTTAGAGTCAATATTTTTCTCCGGTTAATGTGTCACCCTCTTTGTATGTCAATTTGGAGACCAGACACTTTGAAGCTTTGTCCAAAAGCAGAATTCAACAACTGAAATTTCTTATTTTTCATCCAAAAAATATAATTCCCTCAAACCATAGTGTCTCATGTTGTGTTTGATCAAATGTTATTATTCACTGTTGTAGTTTTATAATCTTTCAATTTGCAGTGATTTGGGGATTTTGATGGTTGTAAGTGTTGGATATTTGAAAAGATTTTTCTGCCAAAATATGCATCTCGAAGCAACTCAGCAGGACTACATTCTAATTGGTGTCATTTTTACTGTCATCATCTCATTTTTTCTTCAAAAGCTTTAGGATTTTTTCTGAGCAAGTTAGACCTCTTCGTAAGAACTGAGACAGTCTGTCATCGTACCATAATGACAGAGAGGCAAGTATTTGAAGCTCAAGGCTTTACAAGGATTAGCAGAATTATTTAGACTTATCTCAGCACTTACAACTTTTAAGAGACATGACAGATAATCAATGGATGGAAAATGATACCACACTATGATTATTTTCTTTTTGAGCAATAAAAGATAAAAGATAACGTTTCGCTTTACAAAGACATACAAAATGACCTGAGGGCAAACTCCTGGAGAGCATCTTTATTTTGACCGTTGATGGGTCTCGACCATCCTTTCATCTTCCTCTCTGCACCATTTATCTCACTTCTCAGACCTTGACTGTTTTTTCTCAGAAATTCAAGTCTTCCAACAGCAGACTGGGGAGTTTTGATGCCTGTGGTATTGAGCAAAGCAGACAGCGGGTTCTCACTCGGAGTAATGAAGGCTGCACAAGTGTATATCAGGTATTCCTCATGTTGTGAGGACATGAATTTGTTCACAAGGTCATATTTTGGGAGAATGGGACTTGCCTTCCACTTGGGGACAAAATGGAAGTGTGTGCGGTATGAATCCTTAAAAGCTATGGCAGGTGTGCAGCTTATGATAATGTTAGGGTTAAGTTATTCTTCAGGGAAGAAAACGGAAAATTAATTTCTGCCAGGACAGACAGAGAGAGTCAGGCTTGTAGTGTATATGTCAACGTATTGCTCTAGATGCTAGATGGCTAGATGCTGTATTCGGTTTGTGGGAGCAGGTTAGCTGCCTCTGTCCTTGCAAA
This sequence comes from Fistularia tabacaria, assembly GCA_901007705.1. Classification (NCBI taxonomy): domain Eukaryota; kingdom Metazoa; phylum Chordata; class Actinopteri; order Syngnathiformes; family Fistulariidae; genus Fistularia; species Fistularia tabacaria. The sequence goes on from CAAKHD010004661.1 coordinate 268,985, forward strand.
TAGAAGATGTCTTTATTCATGAAGACAAAGCCTTGTTTCAAAACAAAGGTAAACAATTGTAATGGTAAAACAATGGTATTCTGGTAGCAAGGTGGCACAGTGTTCAGCAGTTCCACCTCACAGCAAGAAAGTCCCTGGTTTTATCCCGATGGGAGCCTTTCTATGTGGAGTTTCCATGTTCTCCCCGTATCTGCGTGGGTTTTCTCCCACAGTCCAAAAACATGCGGTAGGAGACCCGCATGTAGGAGATCAGGAGACACTCTATCGCCCGGGCTAAGAATAAGAGAGAAAATTGTTGCATGTCTCTAAATGTGGCCCTGTGATTGCCTGATGACGGGTTCAGGTTGAACCCCAACCTGTCGCCCGATGATAGTTGGGATAGATTACGAGCCCTCAAAGACCCTGAGCGCAGGACAAGAAGTATAGATAATGAATGAATCAATGAATGAATGCATGTTTCCATCTCTAATCGTTGCAAGGGGTCGATGACCCATCCAGTTCATGCAGCGTGCGGTGTGTGTGTGTGTGCATGAGTGAAAACTTGTGGAAATGCTGACCATGCTCACAAAGTAGGTCTAAACTTCAGAGAAGTAAAAGATGAGTACAAGACATATTTTGGTTTGTTAAAAGTAAGCTGAGGGGAAAGCTCTGGCCTCTGAGAAGAATATGCAAAAAAAAAAAAAAAAAAATTTTTGTTATAATTTGTAGCTAAAGGGGGATAACGCAACTGATGTACGTACATAAGTGAATGTAAGCATTAGCTCAATTCATCAATGTGATCTTTTGCAAAATGATGCTAAAAATGCAAAGGAGCATTGGAGCTACCATTAGCTGGACGGATTATTAAAACAGCAAACTCTCCCTGGCCGTGTAGGGTTCTCCAGTTTTACGAAGATATGACAGCTGAAGTTCATTTAGAAGATTCAGGTTTACACAGCTGTGTCCATTAGCCTACTGTGATATCACAGGGAACTGAACGGTCACAATTTCATGTGACTGTATAGCCTGGCAATCAGGTGACTCCGTCAAGCTCAAATTTAAATTCACTCTTCAGATCCGTCCTATTAATTAGACTTCCAAAGAAAGAACATGTCAATCACGAGCAGTTACCGCCAATGTGGTCGGTGAAGGCTTGCCAGTCAGTCCAGAGAAGCAGGACTGCCAACTACAGCTACAGACATTTTAAGATTATATCAAAAGAGTGGCTATCACTCCGTCTGTGCCACCATAAATTAAATAATCTATATAATATGTATACTTGAAAAGACGCCGAAAACATGCATGAGCTTTTACATTGAAAAAGATGTGGGTTTGGTTGCTCTTCTTACAGCAATTCTGGACCATACATTATGTTTTGTTTCTCTGTGTGGTTGTTCCATTGCTCATCTAGAGGGTGATAGGTTGTGGTTCTGGCCAGTTTTGGTGACTGTCTGCATCTTTTGCGAGTTTTCACCAAAAATATGAAATGAATTGAGGGAGAAGAGACCAATTCTCTTTGGTATTGTTGTGAATTCAGGCTGCTGGGTACATCAAATAAGTCACACAAAAAAGAAAGTTGTTGTCAGAAAGAAAATTTGCGCAGAACCCCATAAATATTTATTTTGCACAGTATTATAAATGCTTGTGCTCTACTGAAATACTTTTCCGATGAATACCAATGACAGCATATTTTCTCCAATCGAAAGGTCACGTCATAATTGGTGTAATAAGTCCTTCAGGTCATATCTATCATATAGTTGGCTTGTTTCCCCCAAATATAAATACTAAAAGCATTAAGACATAACATGGTCAATAATACATATCTGAAAATTGCACACCAGCTGTGATACAATGAAGTTGCTGATGCAGCTGATAACTTCTAGTCCACATTCAGAGAATGGATAATTAGAACACGGGTAAATCCCGCTGCTAGCATCAGCAATCATCAAATTTTCATATCATTTTCCATATAGATATCGAAATCGTCATTCATTTTGAGTGTGTCTGACAAAATGGTTATACTATGGAAGCAAGGGCATGACAAGCAGAGAAAAATCTGACAGAAAGTCTTTTGTAACCATCCAGAAGGTGCTTTGACATACATGGCATTTTTATGTAATGCCATCAGACAGATACGCGTTACCTTTCGGTCGTGACTGTAAGCCAGGATCCAGTCCTCCTGCTCGGGGTGAAAAAGAAGGCTGAGGATATCAAAGGCTAAGCTGTGTTTCTGATAGGATGCCCCTTCGTCAAGGCTAATGAGCAGACTGCTCTCCACCTCCGGGTCAGTCAGTAACATGATCTGAGACAAGACAAGAAAGGAGATGGGGGAATCAGCAGCCCAACTTGACAGCAACTGTGCCACAGGGCTTAAGAGTGATAGAGCGGCACTGTTGCGGGACTGCTTTATTGTAAAAATGGATAGCACATGACTATTTGTACACATTGATATGATGAGTCATCACAGGGCCTGTGAGCAAGATCGTCAAAACACGAAAAAGAAAATACAAGCAGCGGTGTGTGAGGGAAGAGGAAAGTATAATACTTTAACAAGACACCCAGCAGGGAATAGCACAGATGACAATTAAATTAAATGCTTATGAAAACAGATGCTGCAGTATTAATGAGTGTCATAACAGCATGATAAATGAAATGCTTTCCAAACATAAGGGATTGAGATACATGGGCTCTGGTAAGAGGGGGAAGGGGGAATTTCGTGTTTCGTTGTTTCATCTTGCAAACAGTATTTAACAGGAGAGATTATTAGAAAGCGTTTCCTTACCTTTCTTTTGTTGTTTGGACTCACGTACAAATAGCTCAGTATGGTTTTCGGCCCAACTTTCTCATTAAGTTTCTCATATGTGGTCCCATAATCGGTTGACCTAAAATTCAATTACAGGACAAAGTAAAAGCAGAGAGACACTGCAGCTACTAGTTAAGATGCTGATGGTTTCATTAAGCATTTCAGGCAGGCAGAAAATTGCAACAGCAGACATCCCGAACCAATTTGATAGATGGATGAAGATTTCACTTAATTATCAAAACAAACAAGGCTATCCTTTAGCATGCATAGCAGGGGAATGAGATATTATTGTATTATTTGTTTTATTATTATTACTACTATTGTGATGCTTTCGGATGCACTTGTCTATATTCTATCTCTTGTGTGTAAAATCTTACATAACTATACTGAGGGAGATATTCCTTTAATGCCTTTAAATCAACTTTTTAAGACCCCTTTGAAAAAAAAGTAAATCATGAATCATGAAAATGTTTTTTCAGAGCTCATTTGTTGCCATTATCACCAAAAATTTATAGTAGATAATTTATGGTATTGGTTCCAGTGTGACATTTTAGAGCACAAGCTCTCTTTTGTGTTTCTAATAATTTACATCTGGTCGAACAAAATCAAATTAAAAAAAGGATAAATACATTCAGTTGTAGCAGCAAAATTCAATTTTATATTTTCCTCACTGTCAGTTCCATATTTCACATAATAACAGAAGATTTTACCTCCATAGAGAACTCTCTGTCACTCTCCCTGTGTTGAAGTCATAGTATTTTGTCAACATGAGGATCACCTGTAAGATAGATCAGAAAGATTAGTCACTTTTAATGAGTAGTTCACCTGCACTGAATCCATAAAAAGGAGGCTTGTGTCTTTTAGGGTTGTCGACGGAAAAAGCTTTCTTAAAATCTAAATCACCTTTGATGATTTGTCAACCCAGCGCACTCTTGTTAAGCCTTGTGCATATTCTCGGCGGGAAAATGCCTATTTTATAGATGTTGCAATGTCACTATCAGTGTCACCTCAATGACACTCTCATTCATTGCTGACAAGCCAGGCCTCATAAATATCATAGATCTCTTTTTTGTTAGGGTTCATAAAAAGTGTAATAGTGTTTTGTACAATACCTGTCTTTACATTGGACATTTAAAACTGCCGCTTTCCAAAGGCACTCACTCTATCAATAAACTGCTCATGATGGGCATTTCTATTTTAATGCTCATTTTGACAAAATAACCTTTCCCCTAAAATCTGTGCATTTATTGTACGTACTGATTTATGCATTCTTTTTAAATCATTGAAACCATCACAATCATTCAATCGAAAGAAGACATTTTGCTTTTTGAGTCACTGCATTTTATGGAAACTCAGGGAAGAAACACAGATTCAAATGGTGCCCTACATCACATAGATGCATTAATCACTTGAGCAGAGCCCCTTTTGCACTCAGTAATCATAAATTCTGCTGATCACATAGCCCTCTTGAGTAGCCTTTCAAGGCCTCTTGTTCAGCCTTTTATGCCTATCTTCTAATTATCAAGTGTTATGACTGTTTGAGTCTGCCATGTGAAATAAAAATGTTAGCACGTAATAGTACATTTTCTTTTTAAGGTTTTATTCAAAGGATCTTATTCAGTCCTCCTCTCCTAATAAATGTCTTCCCCCTTGTGAAAATAATTCCCTTAGTGAACCAGAACGGTAATAGACACCAACAGTACACATCTTCGGCAACTCCAAGCGTGAACAGTTGAACCCAGTACTTCACTGGAAATATGATATCATTTATGCTGCATTAGGACCTGGAAAATGTCCCTGTGAGAAGTACTACTTCTTTCTGGATCTTATTCAATACCGACACGCACACACATGGACAAGCACAAACAAACTCGCACAAACCCTAATGTCACGCAGAGTGCCCACTACTTCACAAGAAATAATTAGAGTGTTTACGTCTTAGTCTTGGATAAGGTAACAATCACTGTCAAGAGTTTATCAGCCAAAGTAGTGTTCTGTTGCTGGTGCAACGCTGCAAATTAGAATAACAAGAACAAGGATTAAAGGTGGGCATCCTTTAGGAAAATGCACAGACCCATAACACCCTTCTTCAGCTAATCCCTTCAGAGGCTTGGTTATGGACGAGGAAAAACATAAGCGCCACAATGTCACAAAGCGTGAAGCTTAATTGCATTTTTTGAGAGTGTATATTTGTATCAATCATTCCAATTGCATTTTAATGACCTAATTAATATCTATTTCCCTATGTGTATTTGATGTCTTATACTCAATCTGTGCATTGGGCATTGGGCATTTTTCAGTCTTTGTATTCCAAGAACATTGTTACTTGTACATCATTTCTGCCATTCATTCAAGGATCAGTGTATGTTAAACTTCAAGTTGCAGTATATAGATATTGTAAAATATTTATTGCATTGTTTGGGTTGTTATTGTACACCCCCTGGGGCTGATTATAAAGGTGTATTTATTCAACAATTTCGAAATGTCACGGCCTCATAAGGCCAATGAAAAAAAAATTTAAATAGTCAATCTATGTCCGTTAGACATCGTGAAAAAAAAACCACACACAAAAAAAAAATCTAACCTAAAAAAATTAATGAAAAGGGAAAATGATTTAACCAGTTCTGATGAATATACTACTATAACTATATCCGCCTTAATTACATAGTAAAAAAAAAAAAAAACACTGGATCCAAGCCCTCTATGTACCCTTTTAAAATCACACTGCAGTGGGTTGAGGGTTTCGATCTCTGGCTTCTGTAGAGACAGTGTCAGAGTTCCTCCACTCAAATTGCTTCTGATGAGCAAATTGTTCTCCTGCTCCATCAATATGTGAATGTGAATATGTATGGTTGCAAAAGGCAAGTAATATTATTTGAGTACCATTAAAGTGGAAAGAATCTATGAAGAACCCATTTTAAAGGTTCATTGTTGTGTTCAATTTGTTTCCTAATTATATGGCCTCTTTGCCAATAAGCTGATGCAGGAAACTCCAGCTACGCTCTTACTTTGTGCTGAACGTATGGAATACTTTCATATCCACAAATCCTGTTATAGAAAATGTCTAGACGGGGTTGGAAAGATTTATGGTCTTCCAATAAATTGGCCTTTATACATTCCAAAAGTCATAGCCTCACGGACGCTGTCCTATAACTCACAGCAGTCTGAAAATTAGGACAAATTATGCCCCCCTTCTGTATGGCAATTAAATTTATGCATTTACTTGGGTGAGATCCAGGATTACAAGGAGATATAATTTGCATCCACCACATTGTTTAAATACTTTCTGGGGAAAATGCAAGGTAGAAGCTCCGTGATCGCAGTAAATGTCAAAACAGTGATTCAGTATTCACTTTGTAGATGGTTCTGTGCGAGATTGGTGTTTGAAGTTCAGCTTGTTACGCGTGCCATTAGACCGCGGTCACTGAACAAAGGCTCCTCTTTAATGACAGTGCTATAGTGGCAAAACTTAATCTCTGAATCAAAATAAAGCCACCACACATTACCATATCTCTCCCTTTGAATTTCAACTCAGCTTTCATTTTTGACGTCAGGTACCATGTTGCGCACAGACTATTAGACTGGAGTAGTGCAGACATATCCCCTGGATTACCTGGCATCCAAAAGCAAGCAAATTGATTTTTCATCCTCTAATCCTTTGTAAATCTTAAACCTTGGAGGTAAATGGACTGGGATGACTTTGATGATTATGTAAAAATGAATGGAGGCATAATGGTGTCTTAAAGGGCTTAGGTTGGAGAGATTAGTGGTGTGAAATTAAGGTGTGGTATAAAGGGGAGAATGAGTGGGATATTGAGAGAGCGGAGGAGGAAGGTGGGTGGGACTGTATTGCTGAAGGATGAGCACCTTCGACAAATGATAGGAGCAACACATTCATTTCAACTCTCACCATCCCGTTGATCCAGCCGTATCAGCTGTTCGGATTAAGTTGCCTCATCAATAAACCTGTCATCACATTTAGCTACTGCAATTAAACAGATGGATGATTCCATAAAAGCAATTGTTGCCGGCATCACTGACTGGAATATTAATAATAAAGACAAATATGACACATTAAACACTGGTCATGCGCCTTTGCCCCGTGCATGTTGCAATACAGGTGCCAACTCTTCAACCCCTGGCTGGAGTGTGCGAGATAACGCAATTATCATTGCATGGTTTCACGATTAAGAGAACATTGACGACCCGAATGCAGAGCAAGTAACAGCAGTTACTAAAGACTTTGTGTTTTTTCAGGATTTATGAGGCAACGAATAATAAATTAAAGTCATTAAAGTTGGGGCCAAACATGGGAGTGTCTCCAAAAAAAGAAACTGGAAAGGTACTATACAGCATGAAACAGAGCATCTAGCAAAGAGGAAAATCTAGGAAAACAAAACTTGTAACTCCACTGGTAGGAAATAAAATCAGTGCTGAAATTATTTATTTCGAAGCATTTATGAGAAAAAGAGAAAGCTCACGTAAGTGATGCCCGGCTATATTCTTTGTATCTATAAAACAAACAAACTCATGTGAAATTATGTTATTTATCATTGTGCTCGGAAAGTAATCAATTGTGAATTCACAATAAAAATAATTTAAAAAATAAGTTTGTGAATAATAATAAGCCCTATTTTTTTCCCTTCATATCGATTCATTAATTCTGCCCATCCTCGCCAGGTGCAATAATATTCTTGCTATCAGAAGGATCTGTGTCAAATATTTACTATTCTTTGAGCTCTCGTTCCACCTCAACCACTGCTGTTTAAATGTTTCTATCTGGGTTTTTTTTTGTTTTTTTTCACACTGCAGTCGGGGTGGCTTACAGTCATGGGTTTGAAATTAGCCGAGGCCTGGTAAAAAATATCAAGTAAACAATAGGTAGAATAGAGTACTTGGTAGAGATGTATGGATCAGGAGACTGCTTCATATACAAGTCTCTGTGATCCAAAAATACTTGGATCAAAAAATAAATAAATAAATAAATGAATAAATAAATATACACTGTGTGTATATATATATGTATGTGTGTGTGTGTGTGTGTGTGTGTGTGTGTGTGTGTGTGTGTGTGTGTGTGTGTATAATATACATACTATATCATACACACAGGTTTCGTGTAATCATGATTATATGTGGTGATGATTACTGGAGAAGTTAAGTGTCACAACAAGTCAGTGGGAGGGAAGAATGTAGGATGCAACATCTGTCTGCAAGATATTAACACAGCAGCAGCGCTAACAATGTTGTAGCCTCAAAAATAAAACAAAAGAAAAATTTCTGATTTAAAGAAAAAAAACGAGAAAGCTTAGCAAATGAAATTAAAAAAAATAGAGGTGGGTTAAGCATTATGTATGTATCATCCCTTGGTAAAATTACCACATCAAACAGAATTAGTTAACACGCATGATAGGAAAACAATTGTTTGCGGCCCCGTGACAGTGGAGCAACAGAAGCCAGCAGTAAAGCAGATCCCTTATGCGGTTCAATACCACCTCAGCGACACGTGTAACATACAGAGGCTTTTGTCTGCCACATCAATTTATATCCCTTCATTAACAAAGGCAACATATCCTCATAGACCAGATGTTGTGTAGAAGCACAGTTGTTTGAAGTCAGATCTGTTGGCTCTCCCATTGAGAACAGGTCAACGGGATCATAAATTATAAAACAACTTCAAAATACCAGTTTGTAGAAAATGAACTACCAGCACATTCATACAACCTGATGAAACAATAGATTAATTTAGAGACCAATTGTTTTGCATAGGTAATTCCAATCCTGGGTCATTTTATAAACAGCCTTACTAAAAATGATTCTCAAGTTTTAAACATTCAGCTGAAGTCAGCTTTACTGAAACTGAAGCCACTGAGCCCAGGAGTCCGTTATCTTGTGTGGGAGAAATATAATTGATCTGTGATCAAGTAGAATTCTAAATGGGCGTCGAGCAGACGCTTTGCTAAAGCTTCATCTTTCAAGCAGAACAGCGGGCATCCGACTCGGAGGTTCATGTCAAGACAACAACTAAGTGTAGAAAAAGAAGCTTGGTTGATAAGCCATCTGAAATGCCTTCCTTCCTCCTTTGGCTTACACTCTCGCATCATTTGCTTCCTCACCCAGAATGAAAGACAAGGCTAGCTCAGCCTCTGGGCTGCAGCAACCTGCTGAGCATGGAGGCTTCAGCCTTGTGGGGGGGGGGGGGGGGGGGGGGGGCGAGGAAGAAAGATTAAAAAAAAAGAGGGCTGGTTTTTCCCCCAACCCCCAAATTTTTTCCCCCTTTGGAAAGATT
>CAAKHD010004662.1:0-47879 GCA_901007705.1 Fistularia tabacaria
ATAAAAAAGTAAATAAGTAAAAAAAATTGGGTGATGCAGTGATGGGGTGGCAGTAGCACAGATGCTCCCCAGGCAGTCAGAGTTGTGTCCCGTCCAGACTGCTGTTCTACAGTCTGATGGCCGTGGACTCAAAGGAGCCCGCGGCTAAATCGAGGTTGTTAGGTCTTTAGCTTTTCTTCTTCAAGCTCTTTTCCCTTTTCTTTTTCGAACTTTTTCACTTCTTCGTGGCCTTTCTACATCTGGTGATTTACTCATTGTGGCTTCAGGTTGTGAAGCGGGTGATCCTATATTTTCATGGCAGGCCTCAGTGCTTGTGTTGGACATTTTGAGATAGCTTGAATGACTATGTGTCAATGCAAGGTATGTTCAGCTGAAATGTTTACAGCTACAAGGACTCTCAATGACTGTATGATGACCATCTGAGTCTGCTTCACTCCATTTCTAAATACAAATGACATCAAAGAACTGCATTTCACACTTTTAGTTCTACTTAAAATGTCCCTTTAGCCTTTGTGATGATAAAACGCAAAATATACTTCTTCTTCTTCTTCTTCTTCTTTTCCTTTGGGCTTTTCCCTTCAGGTGTCGCCACAGCGAATCAACCTCCTCCATCTAACCCTGTTCTCTGGATCCTCCTCTCTCACACCAACTACCTTCATATCTTCTCTCACTACGTCCATAAATCTTCTCCTCGGTCTTCCTCTAGACCTCCTGTCTGGCATCTCCAATTCCAGCATCCATCTACCAATATAGTCCCTATCCCTCCTCTGTCCATGACCCAACCATCTCAGTCTGGCTTCTCTGACCTTCTCTCCAAAACATGTAACATGTGCTGTCCCTCTGATGGACTCATTCCTGATCCTCTCCATCCTGGTCACTCCTGAAGAGAACATCAAAATCTTCTTCTCTGCTACCTCCTGTTCTGCCTCTTGTCTTTTGTTCAATTCCTAATATTCAGTTAGAATTACATAATTTTCTACCTTCAACCCGTCAATAAAAAAATAATAAACATCTTCACATCAGATTCATCTCAAAACATGTGGGCTTAACATAGTTTTGCAGGGTTAACAGACCTGATTCCTTGATTGCGGCTTCAATGTTGAGCCACTTCTCACACGACTTTAGCTTGAAGACTGGCAGAGTACTCGCCGGCTTTACCGAGAAACGTTGCACTTTCGACACAGTCTAATCCCCGTTGCTACACCAACAATGTTTATGGGTCTCTCCTCTCTGGTGAGCTGGATGCGCTGGACTCTCGTCGCGGTGTTACCTTGTTCTCTTCATCTCTCCTACCCGTGTTGAGCAGGTGAGTTCTCACCATCACAACCCGCACACGGATCGGTTCTTACTGGCGTTTATTTTGTTTCTTCTTCTTTTCATGCCTGCAAATACACAAATATATCAGTTCACAACAGAGAAACAATGTCACGTACTGTAAAAATGAATAAATACATCGCTAATACAACGGAAATACCTCACTAACCGCTTGTTGTGAGAGAGGTTCTCCATACCTTCGGCCGCAGTTAGCAGTACGAGCATCAGTTACATCTACTTTGGCAGCACACAGGAACTAAACATTAGTTCCAGGCTAAAACATGAAGTACACAGCAAATTAAGTGCATGAGTAAATTACCCCACGGTTTATCTTCCAACACACATATGAATTTGCTTATTTAACATTTTCACCAAAATTATTTATCAACATGAAATCATGAATTATTATTTTTAACATAAATTACAGCATTAACACAGAAAGTGAAACCCATATGATATAGAGTCATTACACAAAGCGTGAAATCATGTTTCTTGAATTTTTTTATGTTTATGGCTGACAAATCATAAAAAACAAAATTCTGTTTCAGAAAATGAATCCTACACAAGAGCAATAAAAAGGATATTTCAAACAGAAATGTCAGGCAGGTGAGAACAGGGTGAGCGGCAGCAGAGCGAGATGCCAGATCACCCCACCGGGCAAGCGAACGGTGGCCCGTGCGAGATGCCTGCCGTGTGAAGGAGTGGCAGTCGGGCGAAGTGCTGGGTCAAACCAACCTGGAGGGAGGGTCCCATCAGGGGCGATGAGCGGGTTGCCCGAGATACCAGATGCCCGGCTTTACATGACCGTGTAAAGGGGGAACGGTGACCCGTTGGGGTGCCTGGTTTACACTGCCATGCGAGAGGGTCCCTTGGGACGAGTGGCGGCCCAGCAAGATGCACGGATTTACACCGCCGGGGGAGAACGCAAACACACAGGGAACAGCAACGGAGCGAGGACAATCAAATGACCTGGCAACCAGGAAGCCTAAAACTCCTGCTTTTAAGCTCTTCGTGATTGCTGGGTATGAGTGCCAGGTATGCCAGTCAGCTACAGGTGTGCTGCCGCAAATTGCCGAAAGCCAGCCCTGACATCTCCATAAAGACAGTCAGCAGAAGGAAGAATGAGGTGCTCAAAAATGTTCTAGTAGATGGCTGCATTGACTGTGGCCTTCAGAGAGAACCCAGTGGACCAGCACATGGCATGCAAAATTTACTTTCATCTGAAAAGAGGTATTTGGACCCCTCAGCAGCAGTCCAGGTAGGATGCCTCGGTGACGAGGGATGCTATATTTGCATAGGATTTGTCTTTGTGTGGCTCTTGATGTGCTGACTCAGTCCACTCCTTTTGAAGCTCCCCAAATTCTTTCATGGATTTTGCTGCGGTTATCCCTTTTGCTGGTGCACCATTTCTGACCACATCTTTTCCTTCCACTCAACTGTCTACTAATATTCTTGGATACAACACTCCGTGAACAACCAGCTTCTTTACAAATGACCTTTTGTGGCTTACCCTTCTTGTGGAGGTGACTGACTGCCTTCCTGACATCTTTCAAGTCAGCGGTCTTCACCATGATTGTGTAGCCTTTCTAACCCAGACTGAGAGACCATGTAAAGGCTCAGGAAATAATAGGGTGTGACACTATGACTTCCCTATATTGAACTTTTTTCACAATATTCTAATTTTCTGAGACACTCAATTTTGTGTTTCGTTGCTTACAAGCCATAATCGTCAAAGTTTCAAATGATAAAGGCTTGAAATATTTCATTCTGTATAATGAATCTATATAAAATATGGGTTACACTTTCTAAAATGAGTGACAAAAATGTTGACATTTTTCATGATATTCTGATTTTTTGAGATGTACCTGCATAGAGTCATGCACTCATTCACACACCTGGGCAATTTACGGTCTCCAGTGAATCTACTACAGTCTTTTGGACTGTGGGTGTATGAATGCCTTCTAGAACTAGATTTCCGAATCCCTTGATAAATAAGCCCAACGCTGGTGTGAGAGATGTCCTCTCGGATGGAGTTTGAGGTCTTGAGTGGGGTTGATTTTGAAAATACCAGTGTGAAAATTGTGCCGAGACTAAACATGTAACTCGGCACCTACAACTCATACCAGGTCAGTCCAGGTCTGGGTTGCAACAATGGCTGCCACTGGTCCATCTTACCTTTCTTCGGGCTATCAGTGGCTATTGGGGTTGAAGAAGGAGAGGAGGAAGGCAAGTTCGGAATCGTAGGCAGCAACAATTGGCTGACATGCCAAGGGAGAAGGCGGATATACGGTGTGTCCAGGAAGTCCAGCTCGAGACATGGTAAGGTCAGAAACTTAGGGGCAATTTTAAGTTGCCATGGTATTTAAAAGAAATTGAGTTGAAGTGATCTGGAAGGGGCAGTTTGTTAGGACTGTAAGGAGGGATTGGAGGACAAGGAAAGTTCGGAAGTGCTTTTGGTGACATGGTGCAGAATATCTCCAATGGTGAGAGAGTGGTGAACAGTGCAAGTTTAACTGAACATGTCACATGCAGCCAAGGTGATTGGCTGGTTTAGTGTCCAGGATAGGAATCCAGATGGACAGAAGCTGTTGGGGTTTGCAAAACTCTGGATGTCCCCTTGGATGGGGATTGAGATGTTTTTTTGGTGCAGTTCGATTCGCGGATGACCACCTGCATCTCCAATGTGACCATCAGTTGTGTGCTCCTGCCTCATTGGGTGTTTTCGGTCTTTTATCATAATACACCCTCAGCCAAGGCTGGCTCAGTACAGGCTGGTCAGGCCAGGGTAGGTGTCACACTGGAGGCACCATGGGGTCATCGGCCGCCCATATCGTCTCCCTCGGCTTCAGCCACAGCCAGTGACTGCTTCTTTCAGCTGTATTCTCAAGCTTCTTGATTGTCTTTCCTTGGATTCCAACCTCCGTTGGCAGCCTTGCGGTTGAATTAGCTACAAAGCCTCTGCAGCCCATTTCCACTCACTGGACGCACATACATTCCGTCCCCTGCTAAGCCAAGTTGGCATATTGCAGCGTTTTCATCTCAAATGCCCGATCAATCGTTTCCTCCCAGGGGAGTGTCAGCTCTCCAATGAAAACAGGTCGGCAGGATTAGAACCATAGGACCAGGTTGGACGCAGGTTGGTCACTATTTGGAGTGGAAAGGTGAACCTCTGACTTTCATCTACTCTCCCTGTCCTGGGCTGCATTTAGAAGGCAGAGTCTTGATGCAAACGGTTTATCGGCTGTTTCTCCCTTTCCTAGACAAAGGATGTTGGTTGCCAGGAGGTCGTCTGGGCTTCTCGGTGCATGGCATTGCTGGTTACTCTCTTACACTCCATTGTCGCAACCAGGCACTTCAGCACTTGGTTGTCATGTCAGATGTATCTGCTTTGAATAAGGGTGGTCTTACAACCCATCAGGAGGTGCTTCAGGGTTGCTGGGGCAGGACACTGGAGACAGCCCTCTCCAAACCAGAGTTGTACATCGCTAGGAGAGGCCAGGACAGGAAGGAGTGAATAGTTGAACGAGCGCGAATGCCTCCCCGACACGCGGCAGGTGTGCTGCCACAGACTGCCGCACACCAGGAAAGCGCACAACTGCCGCAAGCCAAACACCATTGGGTCCAGGAGCTGATGCTGCTCTTGCCCACTTAACTGTGTTCTCAACCTGGCTTCATGATGGGGATCTTAAGTCTTGAGGGTGCAGGGATGGGGGCGGGCGCATGCCTCTGATCATTGGATTAGGTCTTTTCCGGTTGTTCCTCCACTTCCCTCAAAGGTACATTCAGATTCCCTGTTTTCCCTTTGACAAAGAGGCTTTTGGTGAACTTGTAGGGATATCTGTTGAAGACCATCCTTCTTTGGTCTTTCTCTTTACATTGCCTTCTCGAGTGTTCTGCTCTTTGTGGCTTTGCAAGGTGCAACTTTTTGTCACAATCTAGCGCCTCAACACCTTCCCTTTACAGGTCTGTGGCCTTCTTCGACCGTTTCTCAGGGATCTTCTCTCTTTCACAAGATGTCCAATCTCCTGCTGCCTCCTGGACTTGAGGTGTGCTGGAGATTCCTACCCGAGTGCCGGTGGCCTTCCCTTTCACTCCAAAGCTCTCCATGCCGTCGATGGTCTCTCCTATCTAGTCTGGTTTTCTTTCGTTCTCCCCTTTCAGCTATCTGCTCCACCACGGCCACTCCGTAGGTTACTCTTGCATATAGAAGAGAGAGAGTTCAGGGATCAGGTGTAGATTTACTCTCCAGGGGCCACATTTCGATGGATTTCACTTTAAAAAAATACACCTGTTGGGAAATGCATAGATTGATTTGCATCAAGATGAATAAATATTGACTAGTCATTGTCCCATTCATATTTCTGAATGAATGATACCACAGAGTGTAACACAGACAATAGAGAGATCAGTGGGAGAGGGAGGTGAAGAGTGACTGTGGCACCACTGCCCAAGGGGACTCTGGGATAGGTTGTCTGAAGCCATCCCATCAATGGGTGGGCTCATTAGGTTCATAACCTCTCAGATCAGTGGCAGGGCTGGCTGTCAGACCAAGTTGTGTGCCTGGCCAGTGATAAGGGCGGGTAATGAGAGCAGAGTAAGTTAAGAGGTAAGGCAAAGCCAGATGACGGCTTGGCCAGGATTTGAGTGCAGACAGGATGTTCGGTGAAGTGAAGGAATACAATTCTGTTCTAGTGACTATAGAATCTGTTGCAATGTTTGTTTTTAAATAACCGGTCCGTTCTCCTGCCACAGAAATCATGGCGACATAGATAGTCATTGAGTTCATGTTTTTAGTTCAATATGCAAGTATTTTTTGCTATAAATTTCTGGCCTCAATACTTTTAGAATTAGGAAAAATATTAGGTTGTACTTTTATCAGATGAAAACAATTACTATTGTATTTAGTCAGACTTTAAATATGATAATTTTACCCACTTCTATATCCAGATTAATGTTAATTTGAGTTGAACACAGTTGAAGGAGGATCATCTCTATGTCATATAAAGTCAGCCTCCAGGTTGTACAACTCCTGAGGAAATACATTTTTCAACTGATTTGCCGGTCAGTTGCAGTTCAGCCTGTTAGCAGCGTGGGCAAAGGAGGTTTTTGAATATGGCTAGTTCAGAAAAGACACAAAGCATCCCATAGGCATACAGATAAAGCACTTAGTTTGGCAGACACATGACGTGATGTCGCAAAATTCAAGTTATTTCCACCGAAAAGTGGCCCGATCGTTGTTTCACCCTGAGTCACTACTCTGCAGAATGATGTCCAGGATTGCATCACAAGATGACTTTGTCCCTATCTAGAATTGTTTGGTTTTATTTACATTGTGCCGACCTAAAAATTCATGTGCATTATTACAAACTGTCAAAAATGATCTCTATCTGGGAAAATGTATGCCTTTTTGATACATAAATAATTGAATGTATATTAAGGTACTTTACTAAGGTATACTCCCTGAGCAGAACTGCAGACTTGACTAAGAAATAAAGTCAAAATAACACCGTCAGTGTTGTGATGTCATCAAGAAAAATCTTTCAAAGAGATGTTAAAAAGCTAAAGACTGAATGCTTATGTTTGTTCTTTAGCTTTTTGTGTGTCTCCTCGCTGGGTGGATCCAGCATCTCTTCTCTGTACATCCTCTGCGTGTCATCTAATGTGTCCGGCCAGTCTTGAAAGTTCTTCTTCAAGAAGAAGGATTTCATACACTGTACAAGTTTGGCAACACTAAGTCCAAATCAAATATTCATCTGAAAGAAAAATCAAAATTACAACCAAAGTTTTGCCCACAATTGAGAAAACAAACAAGATAAAATAATGATTAAGAGTACAAGTTTGATCAATTGTTTGTTCAATGTAAAATCCATCTTTGTTCATTTTTTTTTTAAACGGACTAATCTACATTCACAGACTAAATTCTAAAATAAAACATGCATACCAAAGTATAGATGAAGGCAGTCAGTTTTTTTTTTTTTAATCAATTCTTGTCAGTTATTTTCAAAAAGCTCTTGAAATTGCAGAGATTCTATAAGTCGTATGCCCGTTGTGCTAAATCTACATGTGCAGTTTTGTCCTGCACTTTTTTCCGGTCACCGTCGCAGGATTGTCCCTGACGATCCCCTCATTCCATGCATCACAATGAAACATCCTGCTCTTGGCATGATCGCCATGTCGACCGAAAAGCTCCCTTTGCTCTGTACTTTTGATATGTTTAGCTAAGGTGTGACACACAAGAACTGTGAATGTTTGTTAACATATGTGAAAAGTCTACTTCATAGGAAACTAATCTATAGATCCATACATGTAATTGTTATTAGCAAACTAAATAGTTCCGTTTTTTTTTTTTTTATTATAACTGTTCACACAATCCAACCTTAGTCTACCTCTTGTTGTCCTATTGAATATTCACCCGTCAGAGGTCCAGGGTAACGGGCTCCCCAGGAGAGTGTTGGTAATTAGAGGAGCTTGAGCTTCTTGAGCTGAGCTTGATGATGATCTGTCCTGAGAAGCTGGGCCAGTAGTAACCGCACACAAAAGTACTTGGTGTTTGCTGGACAAAGCACCGGACTGCAGTGAGTTGACTGGTACTGGTGACAGCAACTGACACTTAAACACTCAAATTCCAGGTGACTTTATTCAAGATGAAATGCAAAAAAGCTCATCGCTGAATCAAATGATGCTCATGGTAGTCATAAAAACAAATTTAAAATTCACATTTCAACTTTTATTTCAAATTTTTTGGGAAAGTTATATGTTGACTTTAGTTTATAGACAATAAAAAACGATTGTCTGATGCTGTGCCAATTGTGACACTTGTGCTATTTCCGCTGTCAAAATGTCTGGCTTTAAAAAGGCCTGCAAAGCTACAAACTATTACTGCTTTTTCATTAGTTTAACGGATTTAAGCAGCGCATTTAACTAAAACGATGACAATGAAACCTGACAAATAATCACAATGAGAAGCAACAGCAGAATAACTTATGTTCTTGCCATCACAACAGGTCTCGATGTTTCATGACTTCCATATATCCTCTGAATCTTTGGCTGCTTTTTGTTTTTTGTTCATATGAATGTGATTTTACACAGGGGGGGGATTAAACCATAATCCTGCAGATGTTTGGACACAAATTAAAATGAAATGCGTCCCTTTTGTAGATCATCTTGAACTCCATGCACAAGTATCAGCCAAGACTGCATATTGTCAAAGCAGATGAAAACAATGCTTTCGGCTCCAAGAACACTGCCTACTGCACTCGGGTCTTTCAGGAGACTGCGTTCATCTCTGTGACCTCTTATCAAAATCACAAGGTACACCAGCTATTAATGCTATACCCAACATCCATTGGCATTGTCTGTAGTTTAATAAATTCAATGCTTAACAAAAACCTCAAGCTAATCAGCGTTCTTTTTTGCGTTCTATTATTGCCTGCTTCCACAAACAAGATAAAATGCATTGTTATTATCTAGATCACTCAGTTGAAGATTGAAAACAATCCATTTGCGAAAGGATTCCGAGGTAGCGAAGAGGGAGATCCGCGCATTTCAAGATTGCAGGGGTAAGAATTTTTAACCAGGGGAGGAATTGAAGCTCAAGTGAGTCTATATCTCTAAGGTAATGATATTTAATGTTCTCGGACTGCAGAATGCATTTTAAGGGTTATGAGCTGTTCCGAATATTTTAATGTCATGCACATCATGAAAAATTGTGGTTGTTTAAAATGTAACACTTGCTTCTTTTCTGTTTTAGGAAAGAGTATCCAATGATTTCAAAGAATGTGGCGTGCCAGGGACTAATCTCATCTCACAGTCCCCTAGCAGGAAAGCTCGGAGCAGCAGTACTAACAGGCCATCCTCAAGTTCTCTCCTCTTATCAGTCTGGGGTTCCTTTGACCAATGTTGATGTCCAAGACCCCATCTCCAACCACTTCCCTCAGAGCAGAGAGCCCAGCCTTCTGTATCGCTGCTTCAAACACAGAGGTATGTTAGCAGCCATTGTGAAGAATTCAATATGCCACTGAAAAAGGTCTTCAAGAGGTGCAGTTGATTCTATCATCTTGCAGATAACGCCCGACACCTGGAACTTGGATGTAAACGTCCATACCTGGAGACTTCATCCGCAGTCTCAGAGGAGCATTACTTTCGTCCTCCCCCCTCTTATGAGTCACCCCTCCTGTCCCATCCATACTGCCCCGAGGTGATTACCTCCAGAGAAGCTTGTATGTATAGTAACATGGAAACAGAGTCTGGGCCTGGAGAGTCCGAAGACCTGAGCAACTCCGCTTCTGTAAATTGCAACATGTGGGCAACTATGCAGACCCACCCTCGCTACAGTGTGGAGGGTATGCCTTACCAGTCCTTTACGGCTCACTTTACCAGTGCTGCCACAGTGGGCCCTGTAGTGGCACACCCCACCTCTTCAATGGCATCAAGGCCACAGGCTGATCTGGGTGTATACAACTCATCAGTTCAACGTGGTCTTCCCATTATGCCCCCTTTAGCTTCCCCTCCACCCTGCTCTCCAGCAGTTCCGGGATCCAGGAACTTATCAGGCCACCCACCTCAGTACCAGAAGAAGCCAGGGTCACCAGCATGGCCTCACAGAAACTTCTCAGCTTATCCCAGACAAAGCACAATATCCATCTGTGATCCATCCTATCAGTACCAAGTGGGTCTTAGTACCGCTGGGCCTCCCTGCACTGATAGTAGTTAATGTGGACTGCGAGAGAAAGCTTCAACTTTTACATCAGTCAAGGTTTCAAAAACCCCGATGTGGGCAGATGCCTAGCACTGCTAATGAACCATAGCCATGGTGGTGCCAACCCGTGCCAAGACCATTTAACTCGATGAAATCTACTGAAGCACAATTGATGACCATGGTGAGCAGTGGCCCCCTCTTTATTGAGGCCAAAGTCTAGCATATGTACTATAAATCTATGATTTATACTACATACGCTACTTATATGTAGCATATGTACATGTATGTTGGGTAGTTTTGTTCAAATGAAATGCAGTTTTAAACATCAAATGGAGGTTTGAACTCCATAACACATCAAGATTTCATACAACTTAGCTGGATCGATTCTTCTTTGAACCATCACTTATTTTAAGTGGAGAATGTTTAAGCAACAGTTACGAAAGACGATATTACAAAACAGATTAGGACGGTAATACAGAAAAGGAATTTGAGTTTCACTTTCCTCTTCGAAAGAAAGCGAAGGCCCACACAGCTATTTTGGAAATGTGTTGACATGCAGGGAAGAAATTGTTTTTTGTGAGGCAATTTCATGTCATAAAATGTGGTCAAGTTTGTGGTGTATCACACTCAAAAGTATTAAATTGACCTTTAATAAAAAATTGAGGACGAGCTGAAGGGTCTCCCAACTTTTGCTATGTTCTGTATTATGGAGGTGCAGAGGCAGATAATTCAGGTTGGCGGTAAGCATGAGATTGATCAGGCTCAAGGTGGGATGAGAGCCGTCATTTAAAAAGGACTAATGGAGCGGCACGTGCATGCAACGTCAGGCATGCAACACTAACAATGCTCTGCTGATGAAATAAATATTTCAAACATGACATGTGTGACTGACATACATGTACTTGGAGAGAAGGTGCAAGCATCCCAAACAGTGACTTATTTCACCAAACACAGGAGATGGAGCATTTGTTAAGGACTATTTTCGGTATGTTGGGGCATCAAAGTAGGTTCATGGTTCACACGAAATGTGAACAATTGTGAAATGAAAGAAAATCAATACAAATCAAAAACCGATGAAAAAGTAGCTGTTGCTGTCTGAAGTTCTTCAGGAAACAGAGGGAGTTTTAGGCTCCAAATAAATGACAAGTAGTAAAGATGAACTTGGTTTCTCGATGAAAAGGTTGATTCGCAAGCCTTCACTCATCACATCCAGGATTGTTTTGGGTTTTGCAACCCTTATTGCTACATTTTTTGAGAAGCTCTGCTTTAATGGATTGGGACGTCTCTCTGCACATCTTTTTTGGTATTCTTTTTTTTTCCTCTGCCTCGGCTGGATATTTGGAACCCTTTCAAGAAAAAAATATTGTTTTCCTCTTTGGATGGATGTTGCTAGAAAGTATTGACAGAAATATAGTTTACTACAGCATTATCTATTAAAACATACTGACGCAGACAGGCTGATTCCAGAGAGGCAACATCAATTTGAAACTTTAAATTTCTCATGGTCTCTATTGTCAACGTGCATTGATAAGATGTTACAGGCGACAACATATGGATTTTTTAAATACATCCCCATGTTTTGCATTTTCAAAACAGGTAGTTTTGCACCATAGACCTTCAGGTGACAAAAAGAAGAGCCTGTAATTCTTCTACCAACTGTATTGTTGATTGATTGGGATTTAAGGAAGTGAACTAAATCACTTTTTTCATTCACAATGTTGACGACATTTAACCCAACTAACAAATCTCTTACCTTTGCCATTGTCTTCTCTCTTTCACAATATTAAATTGAGGTGAGCTGATGTGCTTGAGAAAAGGGTTGGCTGCATATTTTCCAGACAATAATTTTCTCAAGATAGCCTATCTTGTTCAACTGAACTGTTGTTTTTCATCAAGAATTAGTTAAGTAAATCATTTTTTAACAGAACCGAATTAAAGTGTGAGAAAAGCCATGGGTAGTGACTTTTAAGAGCCACAAACAAACCCAAGAATTTGAATAGGAAAGGAATGGGTGGAGAGAAGTTTCAGGGGTTCTTTGTGATCGAAGAACATCATCTAGAATGAAAGGAAAGGTTTACAAGACAGTGGTGAGACCAGAGATGATGTATGGTTTGGAGACAGTGACACTGAACAAAAGACAGGAGGCAGAGCTGGAGGTAGCAGAGATGAAGATGTTGAGGTTCTCTTTGGGACTGACCAGGATGGAGAGGATCAGGAATGAGTCCATCAGGGGGACAGCACATGTTAGATGTTTTGGAGAGAAGGTCAGAGAAGCCAGACTGAGATGGTTGGGTCATGGACAGAGGAGGGATAGGGACTATATTGGTAGATGGATGCTGGAATGGGAGATGCCAGGCAGGAGGTCTAGAGGAAGACCTGAGAGAAGGTTTATGGACGTAGTGAGAGAAGATATGAAGGTAGTTGGTGTGAGAGAGGAGGATCCAGAGAACAGGGTTAGATGGAGGAGGTTGATTCGCTGTGGCGACACCTGAAGGGAAAAGCTCAAAGGAAAAGAAGAAAGAAGATTCTGAAATTTTTACAATGCTTGTTAATAAACATTTTATAGGCTCCAAACATTTTTTCTCTTTCCATATTTACTTAAAGGCCACCAACGTCCATTGAACTGAAGTACTGACATTCACAGCCCAGTGTTCTCAGGAAATATGTACTTATTCTATGCTTCATTTTGATTTGCATCCATAACTGATGAATAGACGGAACAATCCTCTGGATTTTCCGGCAGGAAACCAGCTTGGAATCCGTCACATTTTGATTCAACTCATTACTCATTGGGTGCTAATTTTATTTATTTGTTTTTTTCTGTTACCTAAACGCACTGTAGACTCAGTTCAACCTTTACATTGTTGTTTTTATACGTCAGTCTAGAATATATATATTTTGTTGCTTAACATTTGGTGCTAATGCTCATTGGAAAAATAGGATGCACTCAACAGAGGCAAAAGGCCGAATCAGCAAGGACTGTACAAATCCTGTTTCTGAGTGTTTTAGCTCAGAAATGCTTGAAGGGAATTCCTATAAACTTTGATGTGAACTCAGGGATTTCTGAGAGATTTCGTTTCACTTCAACTATCAATGTCCTGCCAATACATCCGCCTGATGTCTTGTCCAAAAATTTTCTGTAACAAGTGAAATGACTTTCTAACACATTGAGCAAAAAGTGCCGAAAAGTCCTCAAAATGAGCCGATATCATCCGAAAAAAAAAACTTTTCAATCTCTCTTGGATAGTCGTTAAAAGCTGTTCTGTCTTTCATCAAGTGTAATAACAACGTCCCAGAGAATTAAAGATTACTTACTTGGCGATTCTTTACCTTTGGCTGGATAAACCTTGGTAGTGAGAAATTATAAAATTAGTTTTTTATGTTACATGATATTCTGTATTTCCCTGCTTGAATATAATTATTTCATGGAAAACAAGATGAAAATTGTTCGCACACTGACAGGTTGAATCATATCAACACAAAACCTGAACAAAATGTCTTTATTCCTGTTAGCAACTGCACAATGTGGTCAAATATTACAGCAAGTGTGACTGAGCAAACAGTTCAGTTTTCACTTTCATCGCGACTCAACAACTCCCAGTAAAATTTGCTATCATGATTTAATGGCATTATGAAATATAATTTCCAAAGCAAAATCGTCTTTCATGTGTCATCATTTCTCCACATTTTTGCAGTGAGTGAATGTCATCTCAGACATGGATTGAGGTAAAACAATACAAGGCATCTCAACAAGGGGCTCTACAACAAATATCATTTTGTGTGAGTGGAAGAAACCGGTCAAGACTGACACACTGGAGTAGAGTTTTGGCAATCAGTAATGAGGTGGAAATACTTTTGTTCCATATTTCATGTTGTTTACAGGGATGTCCATTTCTATTTTTTGTGACGGTGGGGAAAATGTTTGAGCAACATTTTTATCAAGATTAAAAATGTACTCTGTTTACTATCACACTACTTAAGTAATAGTATCTGAAGTCAAATCTAAAAATACATCCAGTACAACATTTAAATATCATTCATGTAAATATAATCAAAATTCAAGTTTACAAAGTACCCTTGTAATATGTCTATCTGCAATAAGCGATGTCTAAATGTACCACTGTGTTTTTAGATGATGCTAAAACATGTTGAGGCTTTTTGATAGCTTGAATCAAGTGAGAAATCAAAACATCATGGTTGGGTTTTAGACAATGAAGAGGCCTTTTCCAGGCCTGAAACATTTTACTGCATGGGACTTTATTTTGAAAATACACAAAAGGATTTTGTCCCAACACGGACCCCATCCAGCAAAAAAAGACACTTCTGCACATGCTGAAAGCATGGCCAAAATTCTTTGGAAAGCACATTGTGTCGATAGGAATGTAGAGAGAGTGAGAATGAGAAAAAAGAGTGAGAGCGAGTGAGTGAGAGAGAGACAACACTGCTCTCTGTCACAAGTAGCTAGCATGAGATCATGGTATATACTGGTGAAGAGGTCCTGGTGTATGTCAGAACCTGCCTCTCTGTCTCTTCAGTAGCTTCCACATTTTACATGAGGGGGAATTTGTCACAGTCAGCTACCAGTCATGTCAGCAATCAGCAAAACCTAATTAAAACCCTGATGTGACTTGTCGGGTGAGTTATTCGATGCTTATTGGGCAGTACAAGACGTGAGCGTCTGTCAGCTCTAACTTTGAGTGTGGCGACACATTGAAGAACCCAAGTGCAATACACATTTTTACTTACATACACTGGAAAGGGTGTTGTGGAGTCAGTCAGCATATCCATCCATCCATCATCTGCGCGTGTCCTCCACTCAGGGTCCCTCTTCCAGCTGTCATGGAGTGAGAGGCGGGGACTGGTCGCCAGTCAATCGCAGGGCCACATATCCAGACAAACAACTTTCACTCACTCACTCATTCGAGGTAATTTTTCCCCAGTTAACCTGCTGCATGTTTTCGGCCTCAAAATGAAAGCGGAGAACCCGGAGGAAACCCACGCAGACACGGGGAGAACATGCAAACTCCACACAGAATTGATCCAGGGTCCTTTGTGCCGCGAGGCTGAGGCGCGAACCACTGTGGCACCTCAGTCAGCACATCCACTATAGCATTTCTAATCGTCAACACAAGCAAATCCACTGTTTAATGTTCTCATCGTACTGAAAGTTTGGTACTGAAGGAATCTTAGACAACAAAAATGAATACATAATTAAATAATGGTATTTTTCAAAATGATCATTAGCAGTAAAAGTATATAAATGATGCAAATAGAAAAATGTAGATGCTGCATTAGTGACATGACAGACGGATCGCAACACACCGCTAAGAGACTTCTGTCTGTGACCCCAATTCTCTGAGAAAATCACAGAAAGGCAATATTGGGCCAAGTGATGTTTACTGATACATACTTTTTATATATTGATGTACAGAAAGGCTAATAACAAGGATTTTACAATGTGACCTCACTCCTATATGTTGTATGTTGCGCAAAAAATTATGAGTGTTAGAGACAAGAAATTGTACGACTGAGAGTGATCTTCTGAAAATAAACTAGCAACCCGGGAATGAAAATAAACTAGTAACCCGGGAATGAAAATAAACTAGCAACCCGGGAATGAAACACAACTATCTTGACTTTGAAAGAAGCCCCAGCCCGACCCATACTTGGGGAATAGGTTAGCCATGGTGTGCAACTCCAGTCACAGAACTTTGGCCTGCAGGCCATCTGGAAGTCATTGAGTGGAGAGCTGGCCATACTTCTCCCCTGCACTGCATTGCCCTTCTCTACTGTTGTCCCATAATCCCAGCTAACAGCCACTGGGGTCTGGCTGGCCCATTTCAACACACTGCTGGCTTAATTTAAGCATCTTGTAAAAAAGGAAAGGCACTGTTCTTCAGACGACCGCTGCAAAAAGACTCTTTAAATATCTGGGGGGGATTTAATATCAAGTCTATCAGGGCTTTTCTCGAGCCCTGTAAATAGTCAATTAGTGGATTAGTCTGATTTGATCCACATGCAGAAAGATCTGCCATAGAAATAGAGGAGGCCAGTTAGGGGCTTTCTCATGTGGCTCTCTTTCAGAAGATCATCTACTAAAAGGGTGACAGTGGTAACTCTGTCATAAAAAATGAATCATAAAAATGATTAATCCTGTAGAGGAAGCGAAAAAACTAAAACACCCTTAAATGACAAACGATGGTGTCTGCTCTCTCAAGACTCTGGGTACAGAATCTTGGAAAAGAGACGTTAATTGTGTTTGTGTCTCATGATCAAACATACAGTCACTTGGAAGCAATATAAACCAGATCCAAATCTGCTGTATCAAGAAGGATTGCGGCAAAACTAAGTGGTTTTGAATGAATGCATCTGTCAAAAGAAATAAACATCATAATCCATTTGTTGATTAAATATCTTGAGAGGAGAAAGGGACAGATTTTTTACTTCCTACATCGTACAAGCTCATATTTTTTGGAAATGAAGCTATATGTGAGCAATGGTAGAATACAGTGTTGATTCTGAACTCTTGATAGAACTTTAACAACAAGCAAAACATTAAGTCTGTAAAATCAAGCATCACAATCTGTTTGACGCCAAGTCCAAAACATACTCTTAACTATGGTGGAAAATGACAGTGAGATAGCACGTAGGGTTCAATCATCAGCAAGCCCATGAAATAGCCCTGAGGACCACATGCTAACAGGTTTGTAAAAGGTTTTTGAAATCAAAACAAATAAGAATTTGTCTTTCTGACTCTTTCTGTGTTTCACTCCCTTTTACAAGATACAAGGTTCTTTTGTCCTGCTGAGGACGTGGATTGCATGTGGAATTGTGGATGGACCCATTACGTGCATTTGTGTTTGACAATGACCAGAACACGATCATGCAGCTTTGAACTTAGGTATCATCCATCCGTCCATCCATCCGTCCATCCATCCATCCATCCATCCATCCATCCATCCATCCATCCATCCATCCATGTCAATGTCAATGTCAATGTCAATGTCAATGTCAATGTCAAGTGAAATTGCAAATGAAAGAGTCACATACAAGAAAACCATGCTTTGACACCCTTCTCACCCTATGTGGATAATTATATTACAATGATGGGCATTTGGGGATAAGATGAAGACTATGTCCCTGGTTTTTAGCAGAACTGTATTCTTTCCTCCAGGAAGCCGGAGAAAAATCAATGTATCAGATGGAGTTTTTTTTATTCTTGATGAATTTTGACTCCATGCCACAGGATTATTGCCAAGCGTTATATCGGTCATCATCTATGGTGCACTTGTCAAGGGGATAAAACAGATTTTTGCATTATAATTTTTTGTTTATTGTTTCCATTTTATGTGAAAGACACACAAACACACACATCAACTCAAACACACACACAAAGCCACACAGAAACCACAAATACAAATGCGCATATGTCCACCACACCCTGACAGCCATACAAACACGCACACATCATTGTTGTTAAATATAATCATTTCATTGGACTGCCGTGCTCCATGATAATACAAATACAGCAACATAAAACCAGGAATCATTCAGTAAATTGGTACCTATGTCGGATAAAGATAAAAGAGATCAATCTGGAAACCGAGCGAGCAGGCAAATTATCGTGTCTAGAATTGCCCTTTTAATTTGGAGAGCTGTCTGGCCACTCTCTGAATTATTCTAATTTTCTATAGGTTCACTAGTTTCACACCAGTCACTATCAGGTATCATAAGCAAGGTGAATGAACTACTACTGTGATTTTTTGTCAAAAACTTCTTGTCATGGCAACGGGCCTTGATTTTGGTCACTTGAAGACGTTTGAGCCCTCGTCTGACAGGCTTCTTCACTTCTAATGGCCTGTGTGGAGTTTTCTGATGGAACTGCCAGGGCTGCGGGCGGTCATAGACGGCTTGTTATGCAAATGGAGGAGTTGATCGGCAGAAACTAGGTCGAAGCGGTTTGTTATGCTAATGACAGCGTCGTTAGGAACAAAGACACAACTTTGGAGATTTACCTGGATTAGAATCTGAAAAGGTGAAGCCAAACATCTCAGAATGAGAAGCAAAGGAGTGAAACCTGTTGGATCACATGAACTGAGGCTCAGGAGGAACTTAGCGACTTGGTGGTGAATCCCTGCGGGTTGTTTGGAGGGTCCAGATGGGCCTCGTACGAGTGCGTTGACGAGACCAGACCAGACTGTATTGATCCTGATTGGAGAAATTCATTTGTCGCAGCAGCGCAACAACAATATCAAGAGACAAAACAACAACAACAACAACAATATCAAGAGACAAAACAACAACAACAACAACAACAATATCAAGAGACAAAACAACAACATCAAGAGACAAAACAACAACAACAACAATATCAAGAGACAAAACAACAACAACAACAACAACAATATCAAGAGACAAAACAACAACAACAACAACAATATCAAGAGACAAAACAACAACAACAACAACAACAATATCAAGAGACAAAACAACAACAACAACAACAACAGACAGCATATAAATAAGCACTAAACAATTCAAAAAGAAAGAACACATACAGATTGATACATACATACACACATATATTTACACATATACACATATATATATATCTATACATATATATACACATACATACATACATACATAGATATATATACATACATATATAAATATGTGTGTGTATGTATATATACACATACATATATACATATATATACATACACATATATATACATATATATACATACACATATATATACATATACATATACACATATAGATACATACATACACATATACATATATATATACATACATATATACATACATACATATATATACATATATATACATGTACATGTATATATATATATGTACATATACATATATATATATATATATACACACACACATTGTGGATAAATAGTACACAGTAAGGGTTCAGAGTAAGGGTGAGACTTGAATAAATAAGTAAGTAAACAGTGAAGGTGATCGTAGAATCAAATTGACCAGGATAAGGACAGATAGGTGACAACAATGGAACACTGGCACCGATAAAATAAACAGGCTGCGATGGAGTGATGTCCATCTGGGTAAGTGGACGACAGCGTTAAGGACTACATAGTTAAGGGCACGACACGTGTGAGTGAGTGAGTAGTGGTAGAGTGGTGGAAGCACAGATGTCCTCCAGGCAGTCAGAGTTGTGTCCCGTCCAGACTGCTGTTGTCCAGTCTGATGGCGGTGGACTCAAAGGAGCGTCTGAAACGTTCAGTTCTGCACCGAGGTGGGATGAGCCGCTACTCATCAGCTACAGCTGGTGGTGCAGGGGGTGGGAAGGATTGTCCAGGGTAGCTCCCGCGTTGTCCTTCACCCTCCGCACAGCCACCAACTCAAGATGGTCGAGGCTGAGTCCCACCACGGAGCGAGCTTTCCTCACAAGCTTGTTGAGCCTGTTGACCTCAGCAGTCCTGGCACCGCCCCACCAGCACACTGTAGTGAAGAAGAGTGCGCTGGCTACCATAGACCGGTAGAAGGTCTCGAGGAGCTGCAGACACCAAACCACCTCAGTCTCCTCAGGAAGAACATCCGTCTGTGACAAGCAGAAACTCTCAAAGGGAAAGACCGACTGAGTAAAAAGAGAAAAATTCTAACGGGACCAATTTTCTCCAATTTAGAAATGAACAAAACTGCAAATGCAACTCCCAGTGAAAAGAACGATGTGACTGATAGACTTGAGGCAGCAATCGGTAGCAGAATGCCATTTCTTCCATTTCTTTATCCGGCACTTATTAACATCATGATTAGATATCGTATCCACAAGTGACCGATGTTTGGTCAGCACTTTAAACTCTCCTGGGCATTTGGCATTAACTGAGGGGGACGCGGCTCATTTTCCTTGGCAACTGACTCAGGCTGTCAATCTGGTTTTAAACATAAATAAACACAGTTTTGAAGTAGCTAGCAGCAGAATTAAATAAAAATGGAAAAAAAGAACACCTATTTTCTGACAACATGCAACAGCACGGGCAAAATACTGACGAATCAAGACCAATACATTGTTTTACGGTCTGTCAGTTTGACTGTTGATTTCTCTCTTTTTGAAACTTTTATAAAACTTCACAGAACATTTGTTGATATCATATGAATAAACCGTACAGTTTGGTTCCAGTGTAGAAGTATTTTCATTTGAATTGTCCAAAACATGTCTTGTTTATTGATTTATGATCATAACTCGTGTTTCGTAAAAACGCCAGCTCTGAACTGAAATGGTGTTTAGGTGCAAAAATGGATTTCCTGTGAACTGTAATTTTAGGCTGCATGAGAAACATTTGTGAAATTGCGTTCTCTGTAAAATGCCAAAACCTCCCCTGAATTTGCTCGGACTAATGTGTGTTTCTAATGTTTGCTCAAAAGTAAAGTAAATGAGTCGGGGCTGTTTCCAACTTGCAAGGCAATTTGATTTTGAGTGCAAAAGATTTTTCATCACTCATCTTTTTGCTAGTGTTTTGTATACATGCAAATCTATAGAAGTAAGATAATCAGCAGGGTGCCTAATGTTTCTTAATGTCATACCCTTTAGATTCCTTGTTATTTTTTCTTCAAGCTTCACCCTCTTAAACATCCTCCTCGAGTCTGTTTGATGTCTCGCTGAAAGTACCTTGACCCAAACCGTGAGACCCACTGGAAGTGGTTTAGCGGCTCCATTTAAAATCTATTAATCAAAGTTAGCAGGGACGATTTCTTCCGACTCACGTCCCCCCCAAAAAATCATCCACAAAAAATCCCACCCACACGCCCACATGCACACACGCTAAGCTTACAAACAGTCCAGAGGCCGAGGATTTGGAAGGCGATCACATGCGATGAGAAGCCAGCGAGGAAGAGGATTTCCGCTTGGAGTTCCGACACCCTCTGCCGGCTGAAATGAATGAAAACAAGCATTTCCAGCCTTTGAGATCCTGTATATTCAGGACCAGGAATTCAAGAAGGGTCTTGCATTTCTCTTTAATATTTAAACCACCGGTGTCAATTTCAACACAAATCATTCATTTCATTAAATTAGAGGTGGTGAAAAAAGAACAGCAGCCACTGGCACAGGGAAAAGGACAGGAAGCAGAGCTGGAGGTCGCAGAGATGAGAATGTTGAGGCTCCAATAGGGCGGCAGCACATGATAGATGCTGCTCTAGATATAATGAGATGGTTTGGACATGTTGAAGTATGCTGAGATTGAAACTGCCAGGCAGGAGGCCTAGTCGAAGACGAGAGCAGACATTCATGGATGGAGTGAGAGAGGACATGAAGCTACTCGGTGTGAGCGAAGAGGATGCAGAGAATGGGGTTCGATTCAGCCGGAGGATTCGCAGTGAAAGAAACAGGACCCCTGAAAGAAACAGCTGAACGGAAAAGAAGATAACATGCTCAGAATTATTAGTTTTACCAGCTTGTTTTCAATATCAACTCCAGGATTGAATTATCATACAACTTGATGTACGTCTCTGGTGGCAGTTTTTCACAGCCAGTCTTCATCTAATGTTCCATAACGTGAGAAGGGGGTCGCCGTGCCCTGATTAAAAGGTCTGCGACAAAACATTTGTTGACCCGCGTATTGAGGAAAATGGGAGGTTAAGTTTGGCAGTGATCTGTGTGGGCTAGAAAAGGGTGGGATTCTCAGTGCAAAGTGCTCACATATATCCTACGAAGGTGTTTGTCCTCCAGTAAGTCTGTAATCACAATATGCTGAGCTGCCTCCTGAGCTTCATCTTTAGCTGCCAGCCTGGTCGGGATCAAGTATTTAGTTTCATAAGTACAGTTTACCGGGGATCACACGTTGCCGTTGGGCAGGATAGCCAAAAGGGGAACAATCCTCCTGAAGGTGATTAAGTACCTAAAGAAAGGCTGGGTGAGAGGTGTGTTCATCATTTTGCACACCGTTACGGTGGAGCTGGTGATTGGATCGACAAAAACGAGACCCGGGCGGCCCACCCTCTTTCAACCGTTCTTAAAGTGCTTATCAATAACATGTAAATAAACCACAGAGGATGCCTGAAAATAGGACTTCCACTTCCATTTAATTTCTCTCGATATTCCATCTGTCATTTGTAAATTCAGAAAGGCCTGCTGAAGTAGACAAGAGAACAGAGAGGAAGCCAGTGAGCAGGTCCGGAAACATTCTGATGAAATCATTGATAAATAGTATCAATTAAAATTACATTCATTTCACATCATCTCATGTTCACTGCAAAAAAATGCTCTTTATCCTGCCAAATTGGCCAAGATGGCTGAGCCCACGTCCTCTCAAGTTGATAAGAAACAAACATACAGATTTACAGTTACATTTTAGCATTGAATTCCAATTGCACTTGCAAATGTGTTCCACCAGTTCCACTTGCATTTTTGATATCAGAAGAGACGCTGTCATTTTTTCCCATTTTCCCCAATTTCTTGAGAAACTCCGACCATCTCAATGTTGCACATCAGGTCATATCATCTGGGATTGTTGTCCGAGACATTTACAAACCTATTTCCTCATAACAGGGGATCCATTCATTCATTCATTCGACCTGAACACTTGTGTCTGATCGGTTTTGACGGAAAGAAAATTAGATACGTTTAAAAAGACGGACTGAAAATATCTTTACAGCGACAGAATTTGAAGAAAAAGTCGTTGAGATCTAAATAAGTAATTTGCCAAGTGATCCAAGCTGAGAGTGATGCAAATGATCTCCAGCTGAGATAATTCAAGAACGCCGATTGCCCAGAAATCAAAACATGTAGAATAAAACGAACGCTGAAAATCTCATGGCACATGGGGTATTTCAAATGTAGATGGGATCGTGGGATTTTTTTTGATGAGAAAAAGGTGACACTAAGAATTTAAAGCGCAAATGTTATCTTCAGTAAGGCTGTTGTTGAAGTTACAGCAATTTCATATTTACCTGGAGGGCATATCTACTTAATACATAAGCATTTTCTCAGTTGTCAGCAAGCAAGCAAGTAAGGTGTAATAAATAGTTCTTGCCCGGACGATACAATCTCAGTTAATCTGGACACCAGGTGTCCTTACAGCAGGTGTTGGATTACGAGCCAGCCTTTCCACGAACACAACTCAATGTCCTGCAAAGTGGGCATACAGTAAGAAGACTAGGCACAGGTAAGAAAGGTAAACTTGGGGATTTGGGGCCTGAGCTCTGACTCAAAAGACTCTTAGCAGGTGATTTGTGGCTAATCCCCCAGGACTTAGGCTGCGCCGATCTGACAAAGCTCACCCATCAAATCAGGTGTCTGCTTAACGCAGTACAGCCAGGTTGATCTGGGAGATGGCTGGAGAACAGGTCGCATATCCTGTTAGTGTAGCTGTTTTAAAGGGTATTTAAAGGGTGATCCCATTACACTGGATTGAAAAGTACATAATAAGTTGCAAAACAAGTCCAGGGAACATACTGACAGCAACAATTGGTGAAAAATGTTCATCTCACGTTGTACTAAAACCCACATTATGTTTGTGTCTGCCAGACAGTGTCTCTTTGTTCCCAATTAACAGTTGGGGTTTTTCTTTTATTATTTAAATGGTGTCTAAGTGTTGTTTCTTGTACTTTTTCAAAGCACTATGATGATGGGTTGTATTTGGAGAGAACCATATTTGGTTTGAATAGAGAAGTGGAAGACATCAGAAGTGACAGTGGTCACTCACATGTTGCATTTTATGTATTTTGTTGCAGTATGGCATGACCCGGGTCAAGAGGTGTTGTCTGTAATTTCAGAGCATCTGTTCCTGAGGTCTGATCCCATTTCCATTCACTTTGGCGTTGCGACATCATCGCGTTGTGCCCACTGACTTCACAGACTCGAAGTGCCAGCATGTACGTCAAGTGAACTCAGTGTGTGAGAAGATACTCAGTCATCTAGGTCACAGTTACCCAAGATGTGTTGAGTCATGGGCTACTTGACCTGTTCACTGAAGACGCTTCCTGGCTGAGAGTGGCAATACCTTCATGATCCTACAGGTTCTTGTTGATCAGCCCATGAAAGAACTGGGCCTGACACAATGTGCTCCAGTATCTTATAAACAGAAAGAAAATGTACACCTGAGCAATCAGGTGACCTCTTTTGTCCAAAGAGTCACAGCTTTATTTGCTTGAGACTGAGATTTCGCAGCACATACTGGATATTGACATTTTTGCGTCATGATAGGACATTGCAATGTCTAACTGTCTCCGAATGACTCGACATGACAGAGAGCATGTACTCGGACAATTAATGACAAATAATTAAAGCTCTTTTTTTGCTTTGACAGAAAACCTGGGACAAGCTGGTACCTTTGTATCTCTTTACACTGGGGTTTAAATTCCTTCTCGCTAATTTTCAGTTGTTTTCCTTCCCGTTTTTTGGTTGAGTAAGTCACAATTTTTAAATCGATCCCATACATTTGGCAAGAAAAGTAGTGAGCAACAGCAAAATATTTGTACCGCACAATGTTTTTGTGATGATTACTCTACCTTCTAAATATCACAGTGTGAGAAGATGCATGTTTGTGAATTTTACTTTTGTATTTTTGTACGCCGATGCTAATTTGGGAACCCGTGCTTACCCCTAAAACAGGGAGAATTCTCCACAGTCGAAAAAAAATACCGAGTCTGAATGAAGAACCAATCCTTTATCCTCAAAGTTTCTCCGGGGTCTGGTCGTAAAGGTCTAATATTGCACCACAAGTGGGCAAAATGAGATGAGTGCTTATCACCCACTCGGAGCAGGAAGGGTGTGCAAGACAAGGGAATTAATCACGTCTATTTTGCCAGTCCTTTTCCATGTGACCTAACCTCATTTGCAGCACCTCTCCTTCTGGCCTAAAAGGGGCTTGTCTAATGTGAGAAGATGACACTACCCCTTCCTCCGCTCTCTTCCTGTCGCCCAAACAAGAGACATTTCACATAATTGGCTGGATAGCGATTCAAAAACATCCGCTCATTCCGCAAACACGAAATCTCCAAAGATTTCTGAATGTATACAACCCAGAAGGTGCGTGAAGTAACAGCTTCACCTTTCAGCTTTTCCTGAGACGTCTGGAATCGTTCGGATCAAGGTATGCACGATATGTAAGTCAAAAAGTACAAAAAAAGCTATCTGTGATGGCACAGATAGTGGAAGCATGGAGCCAAGACTGGGTATCAGAAGCACTTATCTCACACAGCCCAAACAATGACAAGCAACATTTCTGGTAACACAAACAACATCCGGATATAATTACACAATCAGGAAATTACCAAGACAGTGTGTCTGCTTGAGCAGGCAACCCGCATCCGACACTGAAGACCAGGAGGATGTGTGGGAGGAGGAGGGGTCAGACACCACCGAGCCAGCGGACGACGACAAGACAAACCACACTCCAACTCTCTTGCTGCACGTTCCGACTTTAAGAGCTCCAAACTGTGCTTCCAGCAATAACTGGCCAGCATCACAGTTCCCTGATTCCCTCGATAAAGACATCCGTTTATCTACGGTTTAGTTTCCGGCATTTCACGTTCCAAACAAGAGGTATGGAATGGTTGTTTGAAGCGCTGGAGGAAAAGTCACGAGGAAGAAACAGGAGAAAAACTAGAATATGTTTTTCCACCATGATAAATGAAAGCATTGAAAGTCTCCTTCTGGAAACAAAGCTCTCAAGCAAGCAGACGGTCTGATGATAGACGGTCGCAAAAATGTGAAAGTAGCATTGATTCCTTGGAACAGTCATTTGATGTACGGACGTTTCTGGTAGTTTCATTTGGATTGCCTGACATCCAGCAAGTGGGTCAGTTAATTTCTATTCCTAATTATACAACTTAGACAGCGCTTTCCTTTTCGACCAGAGAGGCACGACCTCGAGTCGTAGGGGATCCACAGTGAAAGGTTTGTTTTGGCCGTCCTTTGGAGAGTATTTGACATTTTTAAGGAGAACTCGTGGCTGTCAAGGTCTCAGTTCTCCAGTCACAGTGTCAAATGTGTAGGGGACAAATAGACGGCATTCGAGGAGACACAGGACATCTCCCTCTCTGAATTGAAAAAGTGCACCGAAGTTCAGCAGATCACTGACACAAAATTGAAAACAGTGTTGAATATTGCACATTGAAATGTGAATTTTAAAGTATTAAACAAATAATAAGACACATATCTCCACCCTGCTCACGCAGTTCTGCCCACACCTCACTTGAATGCTTGTAAGATTTTCAAATTGTTTTGTTCCTCAAGACTTTCCAAATGTTGTCAAGCCAATTGGATCACAGTTGATGTCCAGTCCAACACTTCCAGGCTGTGTGCGTTCTACTTGTTTCCACGCCTGAGAACAAATTAATGAGCACTCTCCGCTCAGTTTTCATCTCAGAGCTTATTTTTCCATTAGTCGTCAGAGCCGCTGAAAGGCCCAATCTGGAGAGTGTGAACTAAAAGACAGCTGTCAAGCTTGCTGAGAGTGCAAACATCACACTCTTACTTACGTGCTATTACAAATACACAGACAGGCAAGCAAACAAGTGTATGCAAACACAATTCAAAAGGTGAGAGGTAGAGCTTGCCCTGACACTCACTGCCTCAGCTGCTTTAGGATTGTTTTAAGCTCGAAGCTTCCACTCCTTTGTTTGTTCTGCAGCTTAGTCTTGTCCCTCCTGCATGTGTGTCTCGGTGCTCTTTGGTCCAAGCGTGTGTTCACAAGGTGAGAGTGTGCAGGGGATGTTTTTTGTTCAGATAGGACGGGAGTGTTTATTTTGGGGAATCAGAGTGTTTGTTCTGCTCGCTTTCGGAGCCGACGCCATAGACCGTGTGAAGAATGGGCTGGATTAAATTTCACTGAAAGGTCTCCATCGCTCCCTGGTGGCTGGTTGTCATACAGATGGTCAAACTGAAAATGTTGAAAAACTCTAAAATAGAGCGATAGCTTACATGCATACAAAATTCAAACACATCAAGCAGTTTAGTTTTCTGAAATGTCGGCTGGTCCTAATGTTTACCTACATGCATGAGTTCAAAGTGTCCGGTTGAAAAAGAAAAAGACAAGTTAAAATTCCCTCTTCATTCATGTGGCATTATGAGTCACCAATGAGTATTAAACAGTTTAAACATGAAAGCAGCGCAATAAATATGTGTATGACTTTTATAGGTCAAGTCGAATTCTACATCTACATTTGAGTTTGTTCCAGTGGCCCCCGGGGCCACAGAATACAGCGGTTTATAGGATATGTGCCAGAAATGTAAAATGTTTGAGAGCCCCATGTTTCACAGAGCAGCAAATTCATCCTAACCATCCTGATGCTGCAGGAAAATTCCGTGACTGATTCCATCCATGCATGCATTTTGTTTCGAACTAGTAAATTCATTTTTCATAAATTTGCAAAACCTTGATGTTTCGATACCATACTCTGTTGTCTCTCACTATGGCCCTTCTCATGGGAAGCATTTCTCCATTTTTTTTTGAAACAAGAAAACACTTAGAAAAGTGACATAGTAAAAAAAAACCAACCTTTCTTTGGTTATGTTTGTGCAGCATTATGTCAGGCATTTTTTAATATTCATGCTCAAATGAGGGTGCTCTCTGGTCACGTCACTGTGTGCTTTTGTAGCCAAGGTGCTAAAGTTTGTGAGAGTATCTCACAGGATATTTTGGATGCGTGCTAACGAGTAAACACACTGAGGTTACAGCTAATCGAGCTCAACAAAAAGCAGGAAGCAAGCAAGCAGTATTGCTGTGTGGGGAACACACACACTCTCACAGACACACAGAAAACTATCAACTGAACTTGTGCTTAAAGGAGGCCTTTAGAACATGCGTGAAGGAAATCCATGACTACACACAATAACATCCCTCCAGTTGATACCTCAAAAACATATTCAGACAATCAGTGTTAGACTGTTGTCTTTTTGTGGCTGTAAAGATGTTTTATTCTTTTCTTCCCATTATATCTGTAAGCATTATGGTTGTGTGTTCTTGCTCTCAGTTTGTAGCCTCTGAACCATTCTTTACATTGAATCCACAAGAACAAAACGTCATCGCAAAACCAAGGAACAGATGTCCTTTTATAACTGACACGGCTAATACAATGGCTTCGCCATGAAATCCAGTCCCACAAACCGGTTAGCCCACAACCTCTCGGCTTCATCGCAGTAGAAGAAACGGGGGAGGGAAAGGGAAACAGCGCCCCCATTTGTTCACAAGCAATACAAGTGGGATGCCGTCCTTCTCTGCCGGGCAATGTGTCAAGGGCAATAAAGCTTAGAGATTCAAGCAGGAGGTGGGCAGAGGCAAAGACAGCATGTCTGCAACACCTTCGTGTCACAGAAAAAGGATTACTAGGTTGCCTCATTATAAGTATACACAGATGCACGCACCCAAGTATGCAGGGCCCTATTAGCTGGAGACATTGGTATTATTAGCTCAACAGGGGTGCGACAACAGGGGCTGTTTCACCCCAAAAAAACTGGGTCAACATCAAAAACCACAATAGAAGGGCAT
The DNA here is from genome assembly GCA_901007705.1 of Fistularia tabacaria. Taxonomy (NCBI): domain Eukaryota; kingdom Metazoa; phylum Chordata; class Actinopteri; order Syngnathiformes; family Fistulariidae; genus Fistularia; species Fistularia tabacaria. The sequence continues at coordinate 28,495 of CAAKHD010004662.1, forward strand.
GTAGAAACAATCAAACGGACTACGGATGATACTACTCTCAACCAGCTTTTGTTGTCTTGTCAATAACTCTGTTGCTACACTCACGGTCCTTCGATTAAGCTCTTCTCATGCAGCACCGATGAGACGAGCAGATGCATCAGCAGAGCAGTAACCAACATGCCTGATTGTCTGTGCTTCCTGCCTTGGGCTCCTAAGTTCTAAAGATCAAAAATGGAGTGGTGTGAGAAAAAATGAGAAGAAATTCTCAATATTCCATGTCATGTCACAGTGTCAATAATATTCATTTAATAATATTATTAATAGATATAATATTTCATAAAATCAACCGCAGTTTCATTGAGGGTTACGACTGTCTACGTAGTTTGTCATTCCTGCAACGTTAGGAATATGACTTACTTTGGTCAAAGGTCAACCGATGAAAATGATAAACTGTCTTCATCTAGACTTCAGTTTTCCTTCGTCCTTGACCACAACTGAACGGGATACTATTGATATTGGAATGTGTATATCATGTGTATCATTTTTACTAGCTAATGTTTGGCCCTTTTTTTCAATGTATTAAATCAGTTGCCAGAAAGTTAAACTCATGTAAACTCGAAGACTTCCCAATAGCAGCATGTTCAAGAAGCACCACTTATCGATATTTAACCGTTGATTGTGACTTTAATTGGTAAATGCTCGGACACTTGAATCTTCGGTGTCCTTTTAAAAGAAAGACTTGATCTGAATTGAGTAACCTAGTTTTCTTCTTCTCCTTTGCCGGGTTCCTCTCATTCACACACATACATTCTGTCTTGCTGCGACGAACCTTCATTCCTCTCCTTTCCAGAGCAAACCTCCACCTCTCTAGATTCTCCACAACCTGTTTCCTGCTCTCACCGCAGATCACAATGTCATCTGCAAACATCATGATCCAATAAAGACAACATGTTTTTAATGATACATTAAAAGACCACTCTTTCTTTCTGTAAATATGAATACACAGTTCAATATGTCTTTGGACTAAACCAAGCCAGTTTTAAAGGATTTTATAAAATGCTGAATTCCCACTCCTAGCATGTTTGTGTGTCCTGTAACAAGCTAATTCCCAGCACAGACATACTTCATGGATACCTTTCAAAATATATTGATGGATGAGTGTCATAAGATTAAGGAATAGAAGCCGTGCAAGAAAAAGCAAAACATATAATCTTGACAAAATGATGACTAATTACTGCTGACCTGTTGTTTATCTTCTGTAAACTCTGTATTAAGAAATATTTCTGCCCAGCTGTATTACTGTCACACTCTTATACTCTCTTATCACTCTCTGATCAGTCTTACTCTTGGTAATCAGTTTTGTTAAATCTTGTAAAAAAAAAGATAGATTTTAATGTGACAAAATGCTTTACCCCAAATTCCAATAAATAATGTGCAACAAAAGTGCAACAAAGTGACCAAACGACTTTGTTTCACTGCAATTTTTAGGCCTTTTGAAAGTTATTTATTGTGGTTTTAGATTTGCTTTTAATGTAAGGACGGCTGTTGTTTTGTTGTCTTTTACAACTGACAAGCCAAAGACAAATTTCCACCTTGTCGGACTCCGCAGGTTTATTCTATTCCATTCTGTCTTAATTGAAAAACTTCTCATTGGAGGTTCTGAGGTGAGACTCATTTATCAGTATTGGAGCATCTGAGACAAGTAACACTTCTTAACAATGCTCACAGTTAGCCCATACCAGGCAGGTTCCATACACAAGTGCACCGACGGACTAATAACATAACGTCTGAATTAAACTGACTGTTATAAATGAAGGCTATGGGGAGAACAGACCACGATCTGCGCATTTCAATCCTGGACAGCATTGTCTGAATTATTTTGAACGTATGGCAAGCATGTACCTGACTGTTAGTTGTTGGCAAGAAGAATGAAATGGATTTGTATCGAGCACCTCTGGGTTTGAGTCAGTTTTTACAGGGAACTCTCCAAAGCAACCCATTATGTGGTGACAGTTCATGAATTTACATGGTAAACAGTGCTTATGTAAATCAATTAACATTACCTTTCAGGTGGTGGAAGGTGGATAATGTTGTTTACCCCAAGCTGTGGTTGGTTCCACACACACCTCCCTTTCACAATGGAGAGCAAGAGTTCCTTTCTCAGCTTATCTCTGAGCTTTAACTTTGTTAACCTCTGCTTTAACCTAATGTTAACCATTTTAATTTGTATAAGCTTTCAAATGGAGCGTTGCGCCGATGACAGGGTCAGCTGTACGAAACATTTTAGAAACCGCACATAAAAACGGCTCCATCTACCCACTCTGAAGTATGATCATGAAAGTAGGAACAAAAAATGCAACAAAGTCACTTATCTGGAAAAGAAATGTAAAAAAGAGAAGCTTTGAGATTACTGTTTTCATGTGTGTGATACTGAGAGATCTTTTGGAGGGATTCCGTCAGTAGTTCTATGATAAATTTTAATCGTACTATGAGATGTGGCCCTCCTGCAAGTCCAGCATAATATTTTCACAGTTTAGTCAAGGATTAGTATATGATCACAACTTCAAACCAAAAGGCACTTGATTAACAATTTGCAAGTGATAAAGACGCAGTAATTATGAAGAAAGCAGCAACGATGTGCAGTTGGAAGTACTGTAAGATAGATGTTTGTGGTACCTGTACAAACAGTAGCTGGATCCTTCTTCTGTCCACCATGTTATCAAAATAAAACTGAACACTGAAACAATAAAAAACCCGTTGAGATGTGAGGACATATCAGCAGAAAATGTAAAAAAGGAAGCAGAAACTAGCACTTCCAAATTCTCCAGAGTATCTCCAAGGCAATGGTAGAACAGTAAAACTGACAGTTAAATGTGGACACACGTGTTCTCAGCCATTCTTTCTAGATTAACGACATGTATGCAGATGGCGGAGTGACAGTTGTTCTTGTAAACATGTGGCGACGGCATGGTAAGATAAGTATTCAGACTTTGCATGGGCAAGGTTTGTGGCTCACACATCATCAGTGAAAAACCCGACTTACGCTGCATGCTAACATTGTCTAACTCTAGATTCCATAAACACCTCACAAGTACAATCGTCATTGTTGCTCCCAATGCAGGCACGAATAGTCAACAAGGAATGTGCAACTAAATAAGAGGATCCTTTTGATAAATCAATGGACCTCCACCTTAAAAAAGAAAAATAAATTCACTAAAAAAGGAATGACATTACAATTTTTGAAGACATACATGTGCTATTTTCCATGAGATCTCGACTTCAGAACATAGAGTAACAAGCACAAGACATCGATATTTCTAACCATTTAAAACACATATTTGGCATCTCATAAACTGATTTCATGGTTACATTTGCAAACTTTTTTTACACTGGTCTCACGGTGACGACCTGATCATTTTAGGCACCATCCTGTACTTCTACAAAGACGACTGATCAAATAAACTGTGTAATTTGGTCAAATTTGACATATTAGCAAAAACAATGACTTAAGTAATTGCCAAAAATATCAAAAGAAAACTCCAACTCACACTCCAAAAGAAAATGCCAATGCGAAAAACAATTTAAATTTTACACCCAAATTACATTTAGATTGAAGAGCAAATATATTCATATTTATTTATATTTATTATCTGAAAAAAACAAACTATGAAATAATAGTGAGAGGCAGTCGCCAAAATAGTCCAAAAACATGGACATCCTTGTGACCAAAATAAGATGGAACAGGACCTGCAGCTGAGTGGAATACACACACACACACACACACACACACACACACACACACACACACACACACACACACACGCACACACACACACACGCACACACACTCCTCTCTCTCTGATTACTGGAGTGGACACAGGTGTGCCAGAGGACCAGAGCTCACCAGTTTCATCCATTAGAGTAATAAAAACTGCAACAATGCTTATTTTGAACACTAATTTTCTTTCCTATTTCCGTGCAGTTACTCTTTTTTTCCCTCCAGTATCCAGCACTTTGTCTGGTTTTGCTCAACTGCCTGTATCACCGCGCTGTTCGGCCATCGTCCTTGTTCTCCACTAGAAGAATAAGCGTGACTGTCGGACTGCTCAGTCCGACAGTCGCGCGAACCCTTGCTTCTAGGTGGGTAAACGGGCTCAGTGGTTCGTCCTTCAGCCTCACAGCACCAAAGACCCTTGTTTGATTCCGACAAGGGACCTTCTGGGTGGAGTTTGCATGTTCTCCCCATGTCTGCATGGGTTTCCTCCGGGTTCTCCGGTTTCCTACAACAGTCCAAAAACATCGACCTGATGTGCGAATGAGAGAGCGAGTGGTTGTCTGTCTTCATACGTGGCGCTGTGATGGACTAGCGACCGGTCCAGGGTGTGCGCCGCCTCCTGCAGCTGGAATAGGGTCTCGCGTCACCCGCGACCCTGAGTAGGATACGCGTCAAACAATGGCTGGATGGATGGTTTCTGTCCAAACACTGTTTTTCAAAGGACACCAAACAAATGATAAAACACTGGTCCCGATGTGAACCGCCGAAGAGAAGGAAGGTTTCTTTGGGAGTTTGATGGTATGTGGAGGGTATATATTTCCTGAGCTGTCAGATTGTGAGAGAAAACTCACTCCTGTAAGTGACCAAATTGACCCGTAACTACCACATTTAGCGGAAAACAACCTGTTCAGTAACAGAGAAAAAGCAGACGGGACGTTACTTCAGTCCAGTTGAAAAAAAACTCACCAACATCACGGTGACAAATACAGTTTGATGGAACATATTTGCCATTTGTAATATTTGACGTTTGTAAAATGAATTACCTTAAAAAACAGACATTCAAGGTTCTACCACATCCAAAGTTGCTCTTGCTAAGCAATGCTTTGATTTCACCAAACAAAAAGAAAGGCCCCTAGCTTGTCGAGAACATTCAGGGAGAGTCACAAACAAAGTCAGATGGGTGAGCAAATATGAGAAGATATGGGCTTTGGAATTGAGGTTAACAATGACTCAAAAAAGCAACTTGAATCAGCACCTGTTACGGTAAGGGAGCAGCAGGGTGGAGGACGAGCGGACACAAAAGACTGTGCATTATGCTGTATTTATAAAGAGGAGCTAACCCTGTTTGCTTTGGAGGTGTTGTCCCGGCTGCCCTGGTGCCTGATTATTACAGTGATGTAGGCGGCCTTTTGTTTTTTCAGGGTGTTTAGAGGGTGCTGCAGGCATTTCTGCGTGACTGAGCAGCGAGTCTCCAGACAGCACCTGCCACATCAGTTCTCTTTACTAAACCAGCATTGATGTGCAATGCATCACGCCGCTTTGTGTGTGACGTAAAAACTATATTTTGGATCACACTGCTTTTTTTTCCTTGTTCCCCTTCGTTATCAACACAGACAAGGACATCTTGAGATCAAGAAAATCAGCCAGAAGTTAGAAAAGTGAAAAGTCTGTTTGAACCTGAATTTCTATGTTCTTTTTGTCATGGATCAGTGCTTTCGGTGATAGTCGGGGACATGTAACAGGCAACCTTCTTGTTGGGGGGGTTTTCCTGCATGGGATTCCACCCACAGTCTCTCCCTGCAGGTCCCACAACATTCAGCAGGTCAGTTGAAGACTATCAATTATCTGTAGTGTCTTTCAGTGGCCCTGTGAGTTACAGGCCACTGGTCAAGGGTGGACCCTGTCTCTCAGCCTGTGAAACTAGAGATTGGCTCATCAGTGATATACTGAATGAATGAATGAATGGATGAATGGATGAATGAATGGACGAATGAATGAATGACTGAATGGATGGATGAACGAATGAATGAATGAATGAATGAAATTTATCTGACAGGTTGGAGAAATTTGGGAAATTTTGAATTGTTTTTATTCAGAAAAAACAAGACAAGATGATGTCACAATAAATTAGATATCAGACTTGAGGTTAGGATGTGAGTTGTGTTATATAAGTTATTGTCATATTAGTTCACCTTGCTGTAATTGGCATATATGGATTCTTGTTGAAACAGCTGAACTCTTCATGTTGCAGGATTTCAGAAAGATGCCTGGTGTCCTGATGGGTGAAGGAAATTTCAGTTCCAGACGAATGGTTTGAAAGACAAATATACTTGTATTACAAATAACAATGAACGTCTTGGGTGATTTGAGTCGAGTTTGCACCTTGAAAGGATGATGGATTAAGGGATATTCGATGAAATGACATTGGTCTGGAGATCTCAGAATCAGGAATCCACCAACAAGTAAGGCTGCAAAGGATTATTTTAGGAGCCACAAAGACAAATGATTGATGTAAAGGGCTGACTGGTTGAGAGGAAATGACAGCAAGATATGATATGAGAAATGATAGAGAGAGAGAGAGAGAGAGAGAGAGAGAGAGAGGAATGAAAGGCTGACGGATGAATTGAAAATGAGTTACAGAATTTCACATTGGCCTGAAAGGCAGGTCAGAGTGAAGACCCATTTGGGCAGAAAGCCAGTTCTAGCCTCGTATTGGGAATGTAAGAATGACAAATCGGTCGGTGTTTCAGATTATTTTGCTGTCTTATTGACTAAATAAACAGTTTAGATTTTAATAGAATACATGTTGCATTCATATTTATTCAGATGAAACCAAAGAATATTAGGTTACCATATTTTTTTCATCATGCCAACAGCAGAGACACTGTAAACATGCCATAAGTTAAGACTTGACGTGAATCCTTTTTAATCTCTGTCTGCGTTGGCAGGATCAAGATGGGCAACGCAGACTGAAAGTACACATGTGGACGGGAAAAATATGATGGGGAAATTCATGGCGCTCTGCAGCGAGTTGTATTGATGTACGTCTGTCAACACCTCTGTTTTCTGTCAACAAGAAAGGGGTTTCCAGGTTTCACCTCCTATTTCAAAGAAGAAATGTGTGCGCGCATCTCGGACTTCTTTTCAACACTTGCTTCTTTATAAGTCAGAATACCTGCTAAATGGCCAACTGCAGAAATGAAATCAACATGTTCAAACAGAGATAGCAGAGAACTCTGGTTCCCTCGGTCAGGTATGCTGTGGGGTTTCAAAAGTGCGATGAGTCAGGGCAAGCTCACAAAGATGTTGCCCCACGATTAAACACTGAAAGTGTCCTGTTTGATTTTAAGAGCTCCTGTTTTTAAACCATCTTGTCTGTCAGCGGGATTATTTCAGCCGAGGGAAGAACAAAGTATGTTCCTGTCATCACCCGAGTGCGCGGTGTGATTATCTTCAATACTTCTAGCGATTGTGTACGGTGAGAAGAGCTTTCAGCTCACTGGGATGTAGGAGGATAGAGTATGTTTGAAACCGATGAAAATAGAGGGTCAATACGCCGCCTGATCCTTCTGGCTGGATCTGAACGCACAATCCAGGTATTGTGTGGTTCCTCAGTTGTTATTAAATTGTGTTTGACACAGAAACTAAAGATTTACACTATTTGCACAGCTCTGGACCACCAACACTGTGCTTTCTCTCATGACATTTTTCAACACATTAACTAGCTTTCCGCTAAGTCCCAAACCCTAAGCTTTCAGACAGCTTGTTATGCCTCGCCTTTCAGGGACACGTTGTGAAAAGAAAGGCAAGGTCAATCCATCAATTCAAAGAAATAATAGAACGTTTAGTCAGAGATGACTGAAAGATATGTGCTATGTGTTTGATTGATTTGGGGAAGGACGGCCAAATGCTCGACGGCCTCAGTACATCTTGAGCTTCCTATTGCCAGGAAGTTATGAGTAGCAGCAGCCTGTAACACCCTCCATATTAGACCATGGCTGCAGTCAAAAAAAACAGTTTTTGGTGCAACAAATGCCCAAGAGAAAAAAAAATTGCAAGACCCATTGCAACACTGGACCGTTTTAGTAGGAGCTGAAAGTACAGCAAAGTTCAACCAGTCTTTATTTGCTAGGTATTTTTTTATTGCATAAATGAGGGCGGCTTTATAATATGAATGGATGCTGAGCAACTGCAACGCTGTTAACATGGTGATGAACAAAGAAGTTTATACGTTTTAGGGATCAGAGTTTCTTATCTTTGAGTCCGGCACGACTGAGGGGGGAAGGAATGGCTAACTGCCAATCTCTAATGTTCTCCTGCTGAGAACGACTACGATATGCACCACCAAAAAGGCATGAGGCTCTCAGCTGACAAATGGTTACAACAATAACACTTATAGTATTAACCAGCTTATGCTGTAAGCACACTAAGATGAGCCCAAACAACGGATGTCTATATCAAGATTAGGCAACTTACCAAACCACATAGGCAGATTAGGTGTCTAATTCCAGGGACCCTCTGAAATAAATCAGGGTTTATTGTCCAAGGAGCTCCAAACCTATGACTCTAGCCAAGTTCTAACAGCTGCTCCAGTAGACAGACTGCTAAAGACCCTCTAGTAGCAGATGATCCGGTCAAGCAATCCTTATCAGGCTATATACGCTTAAAGAAATCAATTTCATTAACCAGTATTCTACTCAGGAATATTATGGTGACCAAATCTGGTTTATTCCATCGGAGAGAATATCTTACAAATGGCAGCATTTCATTTATTTTCTTTGTCGAAGCAGTCTAAAATACTGACGTTTCATGTTGGTTTTTCATTTTAAACATTAATGTTTTGGGGTTTGGTGGTTTGTTTGTTCTTTTTGTTTCATTTCGTTCTGCAGGGGGATCTGGCAAACCTCAAATTAGAGAAATAACACCTGAATTTATGTGACGATGTATCCGCTTGATTTTGACAATCCATGAAATTTGCCTTCTTAAAGATATTTTAAAAACATCTGTGAACAAATGTTTTCACTGTCTAATCATTCTTTGTTATCGGCAAAGTAAGACTGATAATCTGAGTCACCATAGAAGCACTACAAAGTAGAATAATGACAAAATACTTGGTAAAAAAACAGGTATTTTCTTTCATTTGAAAGCAAGCAATTCATTTCTATGTTTCATTTCTCAGCAGCAGAAAATTGATTTTCTTGCCAATCGCCATCTGGCCATCCTTAATTTGTCACTGCATATCATGAGAGGCTCTGACTAAGTTCTGACAGCTCCACTGAACTTCAGCACAGCTTGATAGGATGTGAATCAGTCAGGGCTTATATTTTTACATAATTCTGTGTTTTTTGAGAGGTTCTTTGTTAATTTAGTTCAGTGAGCAACGCTTTCAACCATGTATGTTTCAACACTAGAAAGATAATGTCTAGTTTGTGAGGAGCTTCGTCTTTACCTGCCCTTGCATCTTCTAAGTGAGAACGGTTCCAAGTGGTCCTCCCTGCATGAGCTGTTAATGAGGCTAAATCAGACATTAAGATCTGACAGCAGGTGTTGGAAAGATGAGGACTGGTGGTGATGGTTGTGGTCATGGTTAGTGTTTATGCTTTTAACGCTGGCTTCTGTTCTGGTGCCTGGCAGCTGCACCCATGAAGGTACTAAAGCTTTATGAGCAATATGGTTTCTGTCAATGAGCAGCGGGGAAAATGAATTTTTTTCGTGCAAGCATTCAAAAAAGAAAGAAGAGTGAAACAAAGTGTGTCCTAATGTCCTCAAAGCACAGGGCTGGAGAGATATGTGTTTGGCTGACAGGCTTAGCCAAATTCACACTGGGATCCAGATGGCCAAAATGTTGAGACAATTCAGAAAACAAGTCCCGAACTGTCTGGGTATCTCAAGGGTGGTGGCAGTGGTGCAGGACATTCTTCTCAGATATTTAAAATGACCAGGAGAAAATAAATGTTCAGGAATCCAAGAAGAAGCCAGAGGCTGACTGACTATGACAGTGTGACACACACTCAATCTGTGACAAGGTCTAAGAACAAAAGTATTATCACACTTTACATTCAAAATACTGCATCGCAAATGTACATTTTTATTTCTTAAACAAATGTCTTTAAAATACGCCACATCTTGGTGGTAGCACAGACATGAGTAGATCATGTAGATTTGAAAGTAAGTGCCACAAAGTTGTGGAAAGTTGCAGTTCACCTTAAATGTACCAGTCAATCTGGGTTAATCTTTTTAATCTGACGGCTCTCTGTTGTAATCTCAACTGTGGTTGACAATTTCAAATCTGTTTCGACAAGAGGACTAAACAGCAGCCATCAGAAACACCAAGTGACATGGGTACTTTTCATTGGGGCAGAAATGACATGAATGAATGGAATGCCGTACTTCATCTCTTCAATAATGATTGATTGGTTAGGAAGATGCGCTAGAAAATCCAATGTCACCCATTGATTTGGTGATGTCTGCTGTGAATTATCTAGCTTGGCAATCAACACTGTCATTTTCAGTCGCAGGAAATCTTATGTAGAGGAGATGCAGGAATGGGAAGTATTATAATTCAGACTGGCCCATAATATGGTTTGGACTTTTCAAATGCAAAGTAGCTCCTTTGTCTACTTGACCCCAGACTTGTACAGTACGGGGTACGCATGAATAAGCCTGGAGCTTCAGCCGATTCCTTTTCCGGTTCATAATTGTAATTAATGTATGAAAACAATTATTATTTTCACATAATTATCATATATTTTCTTTTGTAAAGACAAGAGACATTCATTCAAAAAAGACAATTTCTCATGTGTATGTCATGCTACTTGGAAAAATATCTGAAATTAGCTACTGAGTCCATGAACTCAATCGCAAAATACATGAAACAAAAAGTACCCACAAGCTATTTTGAAACGTAATAATAATAAGGGCATTTTAAGTTGATGGAGAAGCAAAAACTACATTCTTAGACAAATGTTGGTGAAATGAATTATAATTTTTAAAAAAAGCCTTGTTTGATAAATGTTGTAGAAGGGCCTGCCCTGCACTAGATCATTTAAGAAGGAGCTTAAGGATTTATAAATCAATGTGGTTGTAAAAATCGGCTAAGGTATTTCTGGAAGCTGTGATAATTTGTACAGTGTCTCTGTCCTGTTACTCTTGTAAGTCGGATTATGGTGGGGTGGGAGCAGTTATTGATTAAATTGTGCTCTCTGGCACAGCATGTGTGCACCAGAACTAAATAAAACAGAGCGCTCAATGCACCCTGATAAAGCAACAGCACGTGTATATTATTCCTGATTAGTTTCTTTATTCAATGAAATGGTTATGAAGAAATCCAGCAGTGCAGCTCCAATATCTTTGTCAAATACAAATTGCCCACAATCTGTCAAATGCTGGATACATTTTCGGCAGATGCCGCTTTAGTGCGAGCCGAAATTCTTTCCCATTACTTGTTTACCTTCACAATAGAACATGGTGTTAATCCCCAAACTTTACAATAAATAAATCAGAGTATAGTTTAAAACCATTCTCTTCTGAGTTAGATGCGCTCTGAACAAAAAATAAATAAATCTATCATTAGGCTGGGCATCATTTCAAATCATGCCTTTAGTATGACAATCAAGGCTTATAGTATCAGCATATTATAAGCCTTGATTCCATAGAATATTCATTTGTCTTGTCCATTTACGCACCACTAATGTGCATGTTACTTTTTCTTTATCCTGTTTCTCTCTTCGTTTTGCGTGCACATGCCCTCACGTTCAGCAGATATTGTGACACTGAAGCTGCAGTTTGGGCTAAAAACCATCCTGATAATCACCAGTAATGATTAATAATGGCTTGTACTATTAGCAGGTTGTTTTTAGCCACTAGCGTTTCCCTCAGATGTTATTGAAATCTTCACATGACCTCATACATAACAAACAGCACCTTATCAAAAGTTGATCTGAAGCAAACAGTATAACTGAGTTTGTTTCTTTTTTTAGAAATATATAACATGCATCGTCTATCTTTAACCCAACACAACCCGAATTTTGGGATTTTAGTTATTAATTTTTAAAGTCATGATGAGAATGATGTGTCTGATGGAAACAAAGCACATACATACATTTTATATACTGTAATTGAGCCAGATTATCGTACAATGCAGTAAAGATTTAAATTTGTGCGTCACATTTCAAAATATCATTAAAAAACATTTTGATCCCAGGTAAAATAAAAATATGTTTCTTCAGATTTCTTCCTAGCCCAGTGTTTGACTTGCAAATGAGAGGTGTTTGGACTTTAATTAGCAACTTTAAATGACATAAAGACACATGAACGTACTCATAGTGTTCAGAGTCGTGTGTCATGTCATTCAGTGTTTTGGCTCCCGCAAAGTTGAAATACTCAAGTCAGATGACAGAGAACTCGGTGAGTCCCGATAGTAGAGTACACTGCTTGAAAATAAAACAATATTGGTTCAAAGATTATCAGGGGAAAAATACAAATGTCATAAAATGCTATGAAAGGTTAGTATTTTCCAGTTCTGGTAAAAAAGAAACGGTAAAGACAAAAGTTAAACTGTAATCACAGTTGCATATCAACATTTCCTTTAATGCCAGAGTATTTATCAAATCAGAAATATACCAAATAAATACAAAGATGAAATATGTGCACTAAGATGTCAGGTCTTACTTTGATTAATATATGATATATAAGGTGCTTATCCTATCTTAATATCTCACTGGCAAATAAAATGTGCAGGGTAGCAAATGGCGTAGGAGGAAGCTCCGTGCCGAGCAGAGCATCGCATCTGGACAACTTATTTGATGGGTTCACATGTAAAGTGACATTTCAAGATAACCACGGATTCTAAATGATATTTTCAACTTTAGATGATATTCTCAACTTAAAATCAGAATAAGAACATGAAAAAGAGATATTGCCATTAACCAACCAAATTCTTGTATTTTTACAAAGATGTATCCAGAGAGCTAAAAAAGCTTATATTTGATATATTTTCAGTTTATTGCTGTCTTTTTGCAGACCATGTACTTGTACTGTGTTAAAGTAGTGATGCGGAAACACTTTGAATGCTGTTTCCACAGGTTGTACAATGTAGTGTGATGCTTCGTCATGTCGCATCTGCTCCCTTCCATGGACAATTTCACTGTCGATACACACATATATACACACACACACACACACACACACACACACACACATCTTTGTCAGGTTTTCATTGTTGTGTTTGGAAAACCGTGATTTATTCTTGTCAGTCAGTAAATGGCTAAATGCATAACTGAATGTTAAATAACGAAACATAGATTTGCAGTGGACACGTGGAAAAGGACATGTCTTAAGTCTTCTTCGTTTCTGCTTGTAAGATCTTTGCACTTTTGATAGATGAAAATATACTTTAGATATTGAGCAGTATTTCAGCCAGTATTTCCACATGTTGCATTGTAATGTAGACCCTTGAAATGTATACAAACAGATGTATTTTAACCATCCAGCACTTGGGAAAGTAATTGTGGTGTAATGAAATCCAGGTCTAATATCCCTCCGGGATATGCAGGGATGCATTCAATGTAGGATTCTGAATATTCATGAGTCTTTTCTGTCATCAGCCAATATTTCCTCATTCTACATCATGGTTGACATTTAACCATGATCTTTATCAACACAAAGCACATTGTCACAAGAGGCAAGTTCGGAAAGCTGGGGTCCAGGGTTATCTTAAGATGCATTTCATGTGTTAGATATTTAACAATAAATATGACAGCAGGCTCACAATACTTTGGTTCATTTATTTTGTCGAAGCAAAAATGTGGTATCTTGTCTCAAACATAAAAGTAGAATAACTGTCCTCAGCCTTTTCTTGACAAACGTTGTGTTGCCCATGCAGTGTAATCTTGAACATTATTTGGTAATTTCATTGGTTCAGGTGGTTTTGAGTAGAACACCATCTATAATCTTGGCATAAACATACAGTTGTGCTCAAAAGTTGTCATATCAGCAGAATTTTTGATTTCTTGACCTTTTTTTTTCCAGAGAACATGAACGACAACAAAACTTTTTTTTACACTCATGGTCAGTGGTTGGGTGAAGCCATTTATTGATAAACAACTGTGTTTTCTATTTTTAAATCACGACGACAACAAAAAAACATCCAAATGACCCTGATCAAAAGTTGACACACCCCAGTTCTTACCCCTTTTGTAGTCGTTGTGGATGAGGGAGGCACTTTATTTTCTCACATGGTAAAGCTGCCCATTCTTCTCAGCAAAGAGCCTCAAGTTCCTGTAAATTCCTGGCCTGTCTTGCATGAACTGCGTGCTTGAGATCTCCCCAGAGTGGCTCGATGATATTGAGATCAGGAGACTGAGATGGCCACTCCAGAAGCTTCGCTCAGTTCTGCTGTAGCCACTGACAGGTCGACTTGGCCTGGTGTTTTGGATCGCTGTCATGTTGGAATGTTAAAGTATATCAGCGTCCGGGCTGATGACTGCAAATTTTCCTCCAGTATTTGCTAATAACGTGCGGCGTTCATCCTTCCTTCGACTCTGACCCAGTTTCCTGTGCCTTTGCAGTCACACCTCCCCAAACATCAGCCATCGACCTCCGTGCTTTACAGTGGCAATGGTGTTGCTTTCATTATAGGCCTTGTTGACGCCTCTCCAAACCTAACATTCATGGTTGTGGCCAAAAATGTCAATTTTGGTCTCATCACTCAGAATTACCGGGTTCCAGAAGTTTTGAGGCTTGTCTCTCTGCTGCTTATTGTAGGCGAGGAGTTTGTGGAGTTTGCGCAGGGATGTCTTTCTTCTGGCGACTCGACCACTCGACCACAAAGCCCATGTTTCTTCAAGTGCCTCCTTATCGTGCATCTTGAAACAGCCACACCGCGAGTTTTCAGTCCTGTATTCCAGCCGATGTTATTTGTGGGGTTTTCTTTGCATCCCGAACAATTTTTCTGGCAGTTGTGGCTGAAAATGTTTTGGTCTACCAGACCATGCTTTGGTTTTAACAGAGCCCCTGCTTTTCCATTTGTTGATCACGGCTGGAACACTGCTGTCTGGCACTATCAATTCCTTGGATTCCCCTTTTTTGTCCCTTTCCTGTTTTATACAATTCAACTACCTTTTCCCGTAGATCTGCTGACCGTTCTTTTGCTTTCCCCATGACTCAGAATCGAGGAGCGTCAGGGGCAGGATGACCGATGCAAGAGTCTGTCTGGATCCCAGAAACTCACTCAGCTTTTATGCACACGCTGATTACAAGCGAACAGATCACCGGTGAGGATGGTTGCCTTTCGTAGCCGTTCAAACCCATTCGTGTCGACTTCTGTGCATGTTAGCAGGCCAAAAGCACCAGGGTATGTGAGCTGTTGATCAGTGTCATTATGTTTTAAAAAGAGAAAACACAGTCGTTTGACAATAAATGCTGTCACCCAACCGCAAGGCATGATTGGGGAAAAAAAAAAAAAAGAGTTGCTGCGTTATCATTCAAGTTCTCTGAAAAATGGTCAAAGAATCATAGATTCTGCCAGGGCATGTAAACTTATGAGCACAACTGTAGGTAACTTTACCTTTTGGTTTGTTGTGCTGACTGGCAGGAGTTTCCTTCTCCAGTTGTAGCAGATGGCATCTCGTCCGTTTGTAGGCACACTTTGTCCTGTTTGGAAGCGACAATTGCAAAGTCTAAACCACTGTCATCAGGAGTGACGTGCTCTTCAAGGTCTTTTTGGTCTCCCACATCTATCGAGGGCTTCAGTGACTTGTCTGTCTTCTTGACATCTATGCAGGTTTTACAGCCTTCTTCAACCTCAGTCAGGTCATATGCATATACAAATATTGTGGCGGGCCTTCGATGACTGATTTCCTCAGGGCTACTTGGCACTCCAAATCTACGATCTTGAATTCAAGGTGAAAACCGGTCCCGTCAGTCTGCATCAGGCTGAACCTGATGTCAGGTTTTTTTATTGTCCCTCCCCAAGTGGTCTTCATAGCCTCCACCTGCCAAACAGTAAGATACCACATTCAGTAAATATGGCCTATTTTCCTAAGCCAGAACAACTAAGAGGGGGGTCCAAGGATTTAATATACATTATTTTGATGCAGTTTGGTATTCACAACCACAATCATTTGTGGTGCTTTCAGGAATCAAAAGTACAAGTTATACAACAGACCAGGTTCTTGTGAAAAGAAGGAATTTTAAAACTCCTGTTAAGTCTCCTGGGAGTCCAGTACATACAATATAGAGTTACAGCAAACCGGATGAAGGTGAGTGATGTTAGCATAAATGTGATGCGAGAAAAAGCCCTAGACACGATGCAGATGGACTTTTAGGAGATAGCTGTTTCCACAGCCTGGGAAGTCATTTACTGAAACAATGGTACACTTGATAAATGTGGAATGGGAACACACAGTGGAGTAAGGGCCATAAGAGTTCAAACAACGAAAATTTGTATTGTTTTACTTCTGTGTCTGACTGTATGTTTTAAAACAAGCAATCAAGATGTAATCAAAGTGTAGCTTTCACTTTAAAATGAAAGATGACTTAAAATGGTACGAAAAAAAATTGCAGTAACCATTGAGTTGTGACCTCCGTCGTCATTGATATTTGATTCATTTTGAGACAGAGTAATTGGAGAGTGACAGATAAGCAGGTTGATCACCGGTTTCCTGCTTTTCCCAGATTTCAGGTTGGATGTGAACGAAGGAAGCCATAATTCGACAAAAACATACCTTAATCAGACAAAAACCTTAGGAATGGTCAAATTCAGAATTTAGCCCATTCATATACATAAGAAATACACTTCTGAGATCAACACCACAGGAACAGGGCGCCTCACCAAGACAACTGAGGTAAACGACAGAAAAGATTCTCGAGGTGAAGAAAACCCCTTCCCAGCAGCCGAGCCAGGACAAGTCCCCCGGAGAGAGGAGAGCTTTTTTGACCCCTTTATCTGTCGAGCATCGGAGAAGCAAGATACAATGGCATGTTTAGCTGCAAAATTACAAATAAAGGGGTTTTAGGTTTTATGTTGCTGCTAAACAGGGAATTTAGGCAAATGAATGTTTTTTTGCAATGGTGAGGTCAATGACACCCATGAGAATTTAATTTTGAATTCATAACTATTAGTTTGATTGCTACGCTTGCATAGATTTGTCCAAGCAACGATATACGTAAAAATCATGAAAATTATACAACTACACGTGCTCCAACAATACATGAACATCGTTGTACAAATCCTCTATAAAACTGCGATCCTCGATAGCATAAAAACTGGACTTGTTCCTCAAAATACTGATAAAGAAAATGCTACAATTCCAACAATGAAAGTACTACATTAAGCAAAATGTTTGTATTGTGAATTTTACCTCAGTTTGGTATATCCTACAAACCAAAATGTTTCCTTGGTGAAGCATTAACGATTTGGGGTTGGGAAAAGACTGAAAGAAGCTAATGGGAAAAAGTCATTCACAGCTATTACTCTGTCTTTCAATAATGCGTGTTCCCTATTAAGGGCTTTTAACACACATTTGCCAGCCTCTACATGCTCTGTGTTTTGATGATGTTAATGAGTGGTCATGCACGATTACATATACAAGGGTCTTGGGGAGGCAGTTGATGAGCAAAAGAAAGGCTTTAATGGAACACTTGTCCAATCCACTTATCTGATCTGTATACATCACACATTGGTGAAGTTTGCTGTAATGAGAGAAATCACATCAGAGTAATCACAGTTAATTTAATCTTTGCGCTTCCTTCTTGATGATTTTATGCCACCTTGTCTGGCAATTCCACATTTAACATCGGTTCAATTAATATCCCCGAGCCCACGGATACAAAGCAAATATAATGACCGTTGCACATATATGGACGAACTGCTTCTCTTTACAAGTCAAACAAAATAACAGCTCAATCATGAAAATAATTGAACATTCAAAAGGTGAAACAACACAATGCCTCAGAACATTGTTTTGTGAAAACTGGTGACATGACGATCATCTTATGAAAAAATTAGCGAATAATCAGTTTGAAAAGTAAATATTCGACCCTATAATGTCCAACTTACAAGAGTCATTTTGCATAATGAGAACTTTAAGGAGAAAATTGTTGCCACTCTCTAAGTTATATCAAACAAAAAATCCCACTCCAAAATGAGTTTATCAGCATCCAGACTGGCATTGCTTGAGGTACGGAAATTCTTGAGATGTTTAAACGCAAAATGTTTATGAAAATCATTGGGAAGAATTCATACTTATTTGTAATAAATGAATGATGACAATATTTTTATCTAAAACAACATCAACATGGTCAGCAGCAAATTCCCTTCAGAAAGAATATGATGGGGAAAAAGACAAAGGAAGTGTTGACACTTTTTTTGCAGGATAATAGAATTTATCTGGGCTTGTGATAGTCAAACAAATGTTCATCCATGTACTCAAATGGCATATAATTGAAAAAAAAAAAAAAAAAGAGGTTAAGTAAGGCGAGTCTGAAGCATCCATGTGACTCAGCCATGATGTATGCACACATCATTGAAACTCAACAGAGTACTCCTCAAGAAAACAAATGAGTCTTTGGCTTTGAATTTTAATGATTTCAGGTCAGCAATGTCACCTCCTCAATTCTGTTAAGTTGGGTTTTAGGGCACGGGTCTTTATGACCTGGACAAGATTTACCCCGCACAATACAAGAGTGGACATGAAACGACTGTCGGTTGAACATCGAATTAGTGATTAGTACAGTTGGAACAGTTCCTAATTATTTCTATTTAATAAATGTTGCAAATCATGTAACATGAGTTACCCTTTTACAGCGAAATGGGTTGCCAGCTGATTAACTCCCATTTTTACTGCTTTTGCAAACAGGGTATTCTGCTGTGTTTCCAAGGTGTTAGTTACCTGCTTGAGGTTGAGGAGCTTTCTGTCTGGATCTGGACAGTCTGGAGAGCCTACTCCCTGTCTGTGTTGCCACCTGCCCTCCCTCCTCACCTTGTGTCTCTCCCCTTTCACCACCTCTTTGACCTTGTGAGAATTTTTCTTTTTCCTCACTGACTAAATTAGCACTGCGTTCATCACAAGGCGATGCTTGCCCTTGGGCCGGCTCCAATCCAAGAAGTTCCGCTGACAGCGTCGCTGGAATCTGTGCTCCAAAACCAATCCCCAAAGGGGACTGCATCTTTGTCTCGCTCTCTGGGCTCTCCTCCTCTTCCTCACTGTGAAAAAGTTCAGGCGTAAAGAACACGGTCAGGTCCTCCTCACCCGGACTGTCTGCGAGGGGTAGGTTCCATTCACAGCTGGGAGTGCTTGATACTGTGAGACTTTCTGAAGCCAGATTTTGTTGTTCCTCTTTGGTTTCACTGGATGCCGGGTTAAGACAACAGTCCTCAGTCCTCTCTGGCTGTGCGCGGCTCTGCTGTTCCTCCTCAGGAATACCAGGTGTTTCTATGTGCTGGCTGGGAAAACTGGGGTCTATCTCTTTAAAAATTGGCTTTTTGAACATACTGATGGGACTGGAGGTGAAAAAGCGGTACAGATGATCTGGCCTTCCTTTACCAGAGAGTGCTTCTGCTGGAAAACTGTGCTGCATCTTCTGCTGTTCAGCATCTAGGAAAGAGAATTGAGGAGATCGGAAGAGCACA
>CAAKHD010004662.1:47899-62777 GCA_901007705.1 Fistularia tabacaria
GACGCTCTTCCGATCTCTTTTTGAACATACTGATGGGACTGGAGGTGAAAAAGCGGTACAGATGATCTGGCCTTCCTTTACCAGAGAGTGCTTCTGCTGGAAAACTGTGCTGCATCTTCTGCTGTTCAGCATCTAGGAAAGAGAATTGAGGATTTCTTACATCGAACAAAATGTGTTTGAGGGCATGATTGTAAACCAAATACTAGCATGTAACTGAACTATACCAAAGACAAGACAGCCGGCATGGTAAAACTCACAAAAAAGCTTTGAAATTGCACCACAGACGATGGCTGCTGGTGCTTTTTCATAAAGAAAGATATAAATGTGGTCTTACGCTCAATATAACCCAAACAAAGGTCAAGGGGATTTAATTAAAAGCAACAGTCCAACATCTGCTCATCAGCTCGCTTCAGCAGCACTCAGGCACGCAAAAGACCTTACAGTAATGAGGCAAGCCACTCAACTGATCCCATAGCCCCCACCCCTAACTGTGGGTGGGTGGGCATTAGGGGGTGTCTGCTACTGCTCAGCTACCACAGCTATCCACAACACCAAATTCAACTGCTCAACCTTGTTATGACCTCGAAACAAAGGGTGCTTTCAAAGGCAATGAGCAAATATGTCACCTAAGTATATTTTCTTTTCATGTCTCCTTCAAGTCCCCGTGCCCACGGAAAATGGCATTTAGATTGCTTGTTTTGGGAACCTGCTGTATTGAATATATATATATCAAAACAAGCGAGTACATGGACAGGTTTGATCCATCGACTATACTGTGTACTTTTAGTATCTTGACAATGAGAATTCTGTACTCTATCACACATCTGGATTATTACATTTTCCATTTTTTCCACAATATTTATTTGTTGAGCAAAATCTTTGCCTAATACAGTATTTCCTATTGACTGCAGCCTTGATCTGTGTTTCGCAAAATAAGCAAGGGAGTGTTTTTGAAACTGATAACAAACAGAAACACATTGAATCACAAAATATCTATTGAGGTGCTTTTAAATAAAATAAAACAGAATATTAAGACATGAGCATCTATGAATAATTTTCTAGAAATTCTCAATTTTCACAGTACAATGTTCATTCTTCATTTTAATAGAAAAATGCTCGTGTCTTTATCAAACTCAATGTATTACTTTTCAATAACACTTTAATTGTTCGATTTTAGCAGTAACTTTCTTTGTCTCTGATGTCATTTTGACTGTGTCCCAAAAAAATCACTTGTCCTTCCAGAATCAATAACGTGTTTGTCAATTATGATCATACAAAATGACCGGGCTGATACTGAATGCACAAAAGTCCAAATCAAGAAAGTGTTTGCCTCAGACTGAGTAGCAACCAATGATGAAAAGCTAAGCAATCAGCTGGAAATCAGTACTTTTTAATCCAGGAAGATTAATATGCAAAGTGTGCTGCACCATACCGAAAAAAAACAAAACGATTTCAGGCAACCCACTGGGTTAATGCATACAAGATAAGGATGCCATTCATAAGGATTGTGAAGTCACTGGTCAATTCATTTTTGGTTAATGGCCAATGTTTTTTTCAGAACATAAAGAATGTATCATACCAGTTCTAAAAACAAAGTGAATAAGGAGCAGCTGCAAACCCTTGTACCTTATAAGAGAAGAATTCTACAATGTACTGTTTTTGATTTTTGAAAATCTGAAATATCCATGCAGAGGTGTTACCACGCCTTTAAATACCATATGGTTTATTATTTTCAAATATCTTGTGATACATGAAGCCCATGAAGCATATTTATTTAAAAAAAATGACTTCAGAATTACCGTATATCATCCAATATGAGGTAAACATGCATCACACAGGATGGAAAGGACTCATTCATTGCTTGGAACACATTTCTATGTTTTCTAATCATTAGGATTGGGTTTTCTCATGCCTGCCCTTAAGTATTGACTGCTTAAGGGCTCTTGAGCACCAGAAGGCTTCTAACCCTCATCTTCTACACCAGGTGCAAAGCTGATCATGTGTCCTGAATGTTAGCCATGTTTACAGATTAAATGAATGACCAGTTTTCTGTCAGTGTTTAAAAGAATATTAAAAAATTGAAATCTGAAAAATAAATTTCAGTTATAAAACCAAACCATCATCAAAATGAAACCAAAAATAATTAGTATTAAGGCTATAATCCGTTACAACAAATACTTACGTTGACAAACTCCGTTTCTGCAAAGTTGGGTTACTGTCATTTGCCAAAGGCACTTGATTTATTTTCTACCACTTTTTTCAGTGAACTAACAAAACACAGCAGACAGAACACAAGAGTACTGGATTACAACCAGTAACTAACTTTCAGAATGAGTGACTGTAATTCCAAGAAAAAAATAGATCATTCTTTGTTTGGTTGAATGGATAAAAATGAAGGACTCCCAATGGAGCTTTTAAGATAAGATAAGATAAGATAAGATAAGATAAGATAATACTTTATTGATCCCCATAGGGGAAATTCGGGTGTTGCAGCAGCAACATTTGAGGGAAAAAACAAAACAAAACAAAAAATAGTTTCAATTTACAATTCTATTTTTACATTTTTCTACAGCTTCATACAGCCTGTGAGATAAGAACGGGCATTCAACAAACCTGTGTGTGGGCTCGGTTCAAATGGAAAGACAGGAGACTGGGATGTCTTAAGTTCTGAGTTGTTTTTCAAAGCCTCCTCAGCTCCAGGTAAATTGCTATAAGCAGAGGAACCACAAGGGGTCTGGCTCTCTACAGGGGGGCAACTCTGCTGGGACTGAGAGAATGCTACAAGAGATTTCATGGCAGTGCTGAAGGTATCATGATGCAGGACGAGCTGGCGAACCCATTTGGACAGACCTGAAATACACCAACACACACACATATGTAAAGGGAAGAGACGACCCTGTTTCTTCGAATGGACAACTATTGCCATCTAGTGTTCAAGTTTAGAGTGTGTGCAGTTTGGAACAGAAAGTCAGGAGTTTTTTTTCCAGTAAGTAAAGACTTCTGCCAACCTGTGATGTACTTATTAGGATTACTCCTGTAACGGTCATCCACAAGAATTAAGGCACCCCAGTCATTCCTATGGCGAATACACCTAAAAAAGAAAAGACGTTTCACAGTTTAAGTTAGTAAAAATGCAACGGCAAACATGATTCTGACTGAAACCTTGACGCATGAAAGATTTACCTTCCCAAGGCCTGGTTTAGAGCTCGATAAGCCTGAATCTCATACCAGCGGTGACCTGAGAGTAGACCTCTCGTTGTGCAGTGCTGGTCATTATACTTCATCTTCAGTTCCACCTATTTATCATGCAGGATCACAGAACAAAAAATAACAACTAAAATATTTTTCGTGTTTGATAAGACAAAACCGACGTAATTCTCACAGCAGTTTTTGAACAAGAGTAGCAAAGGACAAAGAGAAACATTTAGAATCTTGAATTATCATCAGTGTGTCTTTCCTAAAAAAGCTCCTTTCAGTTCACTAGGCCACAACAATATATGACCAGATATTGAATAAGTGTTTCATAAAACAACACATGAATAGACTGAAGTGGACTGAAGAGGTTAATGTAAAATGGGTTTCTGATAATCATTTTAAGGAGTGTTGTCTAGACCTACTCCATGTGTTAATTGTCACAAGACAATCCTGTTGTGAATCGTCCCTGTATCAATAAAATCGGATTTGACTCAAAACTCTGGATCATCACATTTTGACTCACAAGCTGTCACGAGACATAAATCCCTCTAATTACATTTTTTTTCTTTTAGTTTTAAAGTAAGGCTTGTACGCAAAATTATTGGCCAATGGTTTTATGTGAAAGTGATGCTGGCTACATTTGCAAACAGGAATGAAGAGAACTCTTTCTGGGGAACAATAACGGCTACGGCCTCTGTACGCAGATCTAATCAATGAATTGGCTCTACAAAAGGAGGAAAAACTGTTGAGATGGGGTTCTAAAGAGAACCAGAACCCTCCTAAACACACCTGAGGGCTTAAAGTGGTGCAGTATTACCTGCCCTTACGAACAGACATGTTGTGAGAGGGGAACAGAAGGACTATAGGCAAGCTGTGACAGGGCTGCAGTGGCAGTGGGCGGGGGCGGACAAGGTGGTCCGGGCAACATGAAGCATCCCTGCACACAAAAACCAAGAAAGCATCCATCCATTTGCATCCGTCTCGGCTGATTTTAGTGCTAACCTTTCTGAATTGACAAGTGAAAAGTTCAGCTGGCGTCTGACGAGTTGTCATGAAGGGCAGGCTGCTGAACAGGGCTCTAACTGCTTTTGACAGGTACCATGTGTTCGCCCACAGCCACCAAACACAGGACTGTGGCAGGTACATCCTGTTCCCTAACGTGCATCACGCAATAC
This sequence comes from Fistularia tabacaria, assembly GCA_901007705.1. Taxonomy (NCBI): domain Eukaryota; kingdom Metazoa; phylum Chordata; class Actinopteri; order Syngnathiformes; family Fistulariidae; genus Fistularia; species Fistularia tabacaria. The sequence goes on from CAAKHD010004662.1 coordinate 52,270, forward strand.
CACTGTGGCCTGTCTGCGCTCGTGTACATAAACAAATAAGCACAGTCACAGAAAAACAAAAAATTGTCCTCAAGTCAGACAATGACTAATCACACCGATACAAAGCAATCAAACAGACATCTGCCAAACACCCGCCACTTAGAACAGCATGAAAGTGACACTGAAAATAGTCAAACTGTCGGATGATGTGGAACATTTTGCCTGTTTCTGTAAATAACAGCGATAGTACAAGCGGGTTTTCTTGAGACAAAGTATGTACAGTATGTGTCGAAGCCAGTGTTGTAAATGTTGCCTTTTTGGTGAGAAGCCGTTCAATATGACATACTATAGCAGTAAAAGAATTTACTTCTCAATCTGCAGCTCTGGCAGAAAGGCCAGTAGCCTAGAGCCAACTGTGTCATCTAAATCCAATCACAAACGACTCCACCGTCCAAGCCATCACGTCTCTTGTCTGTACCATATCATTGTCCAATCTAACATGACAGGTTACGTATGTGAAAAAGCCAATTCTGGCTGCTAGCAAATTTCCCAAATGTGCAAGAAACCACAAGCTCGAAGGGATTAGTTAAAATGTCAAGAGATCACTCGCTTTGGCCTTGTCCTCTAAAGCTACCTGTTCATCCCGAAAAACATATTTGACCACTAGGCATGATTCATAGCTGAGCGCATCCGTATGAGCTACATTTTACACAGGGTGTGTGTGGTGGGCGTCAGTGTCGCTGTGCACGCCCCTGGCAGTCCAGGACATCTTGTGCCTGTCATTGAAATTGCTGAGCACCTCATCTGTCACATGAGGTTGAGCTGACAGCAGAGTGGCTCATCTTTAAGTGAAATGTGTCCGTGTATACATATACTTAAGACACCTTCCAACATACTCACGGGTCAGTCCACACCAAACCTAATTGTATTGGCCATGACTCACTTTAGAATGATTTCTCGACTTACATCTATTTCTTTTCTTAGTCAAGCAGCTAACTGTGTGTGAATGAGTGAGAGTGGGAAAGACAAAAAGAGAGAGAGAGTGAAATTTCTGGAAAGAAAGACGAACAGAACAGGCAATCTCAAAAAGAGTTTTCATGAATATAAAAGTATATTTGATATATACGAAATACTGTTGGAGCTTGAATATATATATATATATATATATATATATATATGTGTGTGTGTGTAAGTTGGTCCCATTATAATAACAAAAGTTGTACTAAGTTTAGGGATTATATCACCAAACCAAAATGTAAACTGAAACAGCTGTTAAGATGCTGAAAATGACAGCACAAATAACGATTACGTATTCAATAGCATTTCTTCAGGAGCTGATGAGAAATCCACATGTTCTGCCTCACGGTTGCCTTGACTATCCATCATCTCCTCTTGTTAATTGCTGTGAACTCTTCAGCATTCCTGCAGAATCCCTCTCTCCATCAAAGGACAGAAAATGAAAACAACGTTCCTGCTTGTCTTTGATAAAAGGCAGAAGCAAGAGGATGGCTGAGCCTGTCATTAAAATAAAAAAGATCCCTTATCAGTTCTAAGTGTCTTTTTATTGGTTGTAAAGACCTTTTTTGTTTGAGTCACACAGGATCCAACTATTCACTGTATAACAAGCCACAGGAGAAAAAAAAAAAACGAAACATAAATGTAATACCACATTTGGCAGAGCTTTTACCATAGAGGACTTTTCAAGTTCAACCTTTCATCTTTGTCATAATAACACTACAGACTAGTAAAATGCTGTGCTACGTACTTAGAGTTAAGTGTTGAAGACTTATGCATGTCTGGGAATGCAGTCATCTAGTGTGCTGAAGAGGTTTTAAATGGAGAGAAGCTGGGCTTACACCTCTTATCCTTGAAATAGGTGCTGCTGTGTGAATATAGCATAGAATTAATGAGTTACTATGTGTGGTTCCATGTGCCTTTTGGGGGGGGGGGAAGTACACGATACCATTGGTCATATCATGTCAAATACCTACATTTGTAAAAGTGTTGGCGAATGTTTAGCATGAGATAGGTGGTGTGAAAAATGTCATGAGCCCTAAAACATAAAGTTTTAAAATGGTAAATTATACCACTGCAGAAAAAAATTGGATATGTGAAGCTTTATCAAGGGCAAAAGTGCAGGTAGGTACACTGGACTGGATGCAATGAGCAATGTTGCATGCAGTGATCCCAGGGTACAGTCAGTTCAGACTGAAGTACATTTTGTTTTCGAGTTAAACCAAAATATTAAACATAAACACTGCAATCTCCATGCAGGGGAAATCAAAATGTGAAAGAGAGATGATGGTACATACAAATCCAACCTGAGTAAGTCATAACATAAAATAACACAGAAAAAATTAAAAAATAAAGAATGAAAAAAATAAATAAAATAAAAACAAAAAAAAACAAAAAACGAACAAAACCATCCATTGCAGGACTTTCTCCTGGTCACGTTGAGAAAGAAAGAAAGTTGAGAGAAATTTCACCACAAAATAGATGTATGCTTTTCCCCAGTTTTTGTTCCTCCCAGGATAAAAAAAACTGGGATGACATGTAAGTACAACCATAATTTAGTTCCAGGGGGGCTGTCTAACTAAACATATACATTGCAGCTATAATGTACATTTTGATCAGATCTGATCCCAAATTAGAAAATAATAGGGGCTGGCAATGAAGATGCCGATGGTAGGTAAGGTCTGATGTGTAGCATAAATTTAAGTTATAAAATACAGAACTTACAAACAGCTTAGCTCAAGTTCCCTATCCACAAAGTGAATTGGTAGCTGAATCTGATGGTGTAAAGGTGCAATTCTAAAATACTGGCACCTCTACTAAAGAAATGTCAAATTTGCTTACTGCTTCTGCATTGCTAATTAAAAACAGAAATACAGTAATTTAATCACTAACCATAGCCATAGAAAAAATACCGTGGGGAGAGTAATTGAAGTAATGTACGACTGCAAGAGCCAGAGAGACAAACACAACAATAGCTCCATGTGTAATTCATAAAAAAGTCACAAAAGAGCATTAACATTTTAGTAATCTGTGCTTGTTGAAATCGCTGTGTCGATAGAGAGGTTTCTGTTTGACACAAAAGCCTCCTCTATTAATCATTGAAAGGACAAAAATGCAGTCCTGGAGCAGTGATGATGGTTGTTGAATTTAATGTCTTTTTAGTGGAGTTTCTCTCAGTGAATTCTGTCTAAACAAGCAGCAGTTAAGTTAGGATGGACCAAATTTTTCAAAAAGGTATATCCTTGATGTCTTCAAGTTTTACCGGGGTTTTTGGGGATTGAAAAATGGTTGACAGGCACATTAAAGTCCATATGTTGTTTGATGGTTACATAAAATAAATAAGTTTGCCTCTATACATCACCAGAATAACTTTGAAATGATGTGATGATGATGCACTGGATGTCAAGATTATCACTTTTCCAAGCTACAGGATAAACGTTACAAAATATTTTTACCTCTATGTACAGATAATCACATTTAAAGGCGCTGAAAACACTACCACTGCAGAGTCCTCACTTCAGGTACTTTGTACGGTTCCGGCGAATCATTGTAAAATTCAAGGTCTATTATATTTCCTCGAACTCATCTTTTCCAAATTGGTGATATCAATCTATTGTAGAAAACAAAATTATCCATCAAATGCAGAGGCAATTATGTAATATGACAACCTCCAGTCATAATTAACTAATTCCTATTTAGAGCTAAACATAGTGCCGATATTGACTTCATTATTCTATTGTGTAGCTTTTTAACTCTATGTGAAATATACTGCAGATTACTATTATTTCTTCTTCACTTCATTCTAGCTATTTACCTGATGTTTGTGGATACTGCTGGAACTGCAAATTTCCCCCCTGGGGATGAAAAAAGTAACTAACCCTAACCTGAGTCCGAGATCAAATTAAGTTTAAAAGGCTGGTTCCGTCGGGTTGAGATTAGGTCACTGTTTTCCCATAAATAAAAAGACTGACAATCTCTTGTGTTGCTTTCACGGTGTTATGGGTCATTACCCATCGAAGCTTCAACAGATTTCAGTCTTGACAGTGTTTGCTACCATCAGAGCAGAGAACTAAATACTAATTCAACCCTTGAAATCAATACCAGACCTTCAATCTCCTTGATTTTCCTGGACCATAAACTGTGGTCAAACTTTGCCAGATCACCCATTCACAGGAAGAACTTTTTCAAAATATGGATTTGATTTTTTTTTTTTTTTTTTTTCAAAACAACAATGGCTTGAAATTTGACAGAGGTGAAAGTGACAGCTTTGGTGAAGGTAGAGTCTGGGACGCTTCAATCAACCACTCATCATGACACAATGACAGAACAGGTTAGTGAAAGCTTTGCTGTGCTCTGACAGGGGGGTGGGGGTTAGCAAACTTAAAGGTCAACTTTATCTGCTAAGGACAGAGCAGACACAGCAACACCGCATCGGGATTTTTTCCACAAAGGAATACAGAGACTGCATATTGATGGACATCTGATTTACTCTCTGTTTTCTCATATTCAGATGTTTAGAAGAAAGAGGCCGACAACTTACAGACTGTCCGTCAATGTTCCACACAAATTCATGCACACACGTTGAGACTGTAATTGTTTATATTCTTATTTTAGCTATGGACTTTGCACATGAATAGAGACACTTATTTCAACGTATCCTTATGTGTATATTTTACAATAGTTTTGATACTTTTGCTTCTTTTTTGCATTCAATGTTATTCTATGTTGTGGATAGCGTTGTCACTGGTACTTATTGTCATTTTCTGGCATTGTTGATTGTGTGGTAACCTGCATATGACAAATAAACAGCTCTAAATCCAACTGTGTTTGACTGTGTGTGTGTGTGTGTGTGTGTGTGTGTGTGTGTGTGTGTGTGTGTGTGTGTGTGTGTGTGTGTGGTGGAGTTTGTCTACTTGTTCCGTGCAAAAAAGAACCAATAAGAGCTGAGGTTATAGCGGTTATTTTACTTCAATAGCAAAAACAATGCTCTATTCACTTGACAACATTATAACACTATCTTAGTATTTATTTATTTATTCATTTTTATTTAGTTATTCCACGTGTTCAAAGGGTTTATTTTTCAACTTTAAGAAATTTGTGAAGGTAACATTATTCTTTCAAAAAGTCAATGCAAACAATTGTGAAATCTATTGCGAAACACTCAGACCCGACTGAAACAGGGATTCCTTAAATTACAGATCAATTGTGTAAGGTCTTGCTTCAGACTGGCTCATTGTGACAATTTGGTTTTTCAAATGAACAAGTGTTAAAATTGTAAAATAAAACTCCTTACCAAATAGCAAAAGATAGTATGGGTACAGTATGGGCAACTTTGGGGCATTTTTTTTTTTTTTTTAAGGGCAATTTTTGCCAAATCAAAGAGTTACCTCAAGGCCTGGAAGTCCCTGTGCATAAATTGCTCAAATGAAGGACTCTGAATAAAATTATTTTCTACAACTTACTTGGAGGTCCTTAATGTTTGGGAATGGAATTCCAATCGTGATCACTGCTCTGGCATTGTCATCTGTGAAGTCCAGTCCTTCGCTTACTTTACCTCGGCAGACAGCAATTAGCAGAGCGCCGTCTACAGTGAAATATTCAAAAGAAAAAGAAAATGAATGTACAGCTCAGGACAATAACAGTGTCCAACAACCTGTTTTTAATCAAGACACTGTAGAGATCCCAGGTCAATGTAAAAGCAAAAATAATGTTTTAACTAAGATAAGGAGCTGCCAGAAATATTAAAAAAGCGCATTGTTGTCAGAATGTTGAATTCAGATTGTTGATGTTCAAGGCATTCAGAGTATTAAGTCACAGAAAATAAGTGTTTTCATGTGTCGAAATCTCACCTCTTTCTCCACAGTGTTTAATGGCATCATAGTAAATCTGAAGCAGTTCATCAAACTCCCCCTTGCCACCACCTCGGGGCTCTGTAATGACGGTTTTTTGTTTTTCAAGCTTCTCCCAGAGACCTGTGCAGGTCCATCGATCCCGCAACTTGTCCATCATCTATATGAAACACGGTGATTGTCAAAGGTCAGATGTGTTTGTTAAGATTTCTCAATTTCTTTCTGAACAAAGGGTAGAAATGGTCAGCTGACATCTAAATAATTGCATCAAAAGGTGACTAAGAGCACGATGTATTGCCTGTTCGACTGTCACGGATGACGTCACTGGCAAAGAGTTGTAACTCTCACATTTCGAGCCCTATAATCACAAGCCATAACACTTTTCTATGGTGAACCATTGAGTGACACTTACAGATAACTAGAAGAGTGTTAAAAAAGGTGTTGTCATGTGTGGACAGCTAATACAAAACCATCTTGTTCGTCCCCCATCTGCTGCTTTTATTTTAGCCATAAAAGCCATCTTTATCAGCACCAACAGCAAAATGGAATTAGTTGACAGACTTCTCAGAATACAGTAATCAGACACGACACTGACACTCAGGACAGAGTCTCTATTTGCATAGGCCTGTGAGATGTGATTGACTGACAGCGACAGAAAGTAACCGTTTACCTGTCACTCTAATGTCAAGATGCCAAGTCAGGGGCAGTCAGAAGAAAAGGCAATGTGCAGCAGATTGAAAATAAAGAACGACGCTGTGACAAAAGATGTGCAAAATGAGCAACACTTTTCATCAGTAAGGAACCAAATTAATTAAAACACAAACACACACAACCAGGTCTCATATCATGCACTGTAATTACAGGCAATAACCTTGCAAGTAAAACAATTCTTTGTTGGGTAATTTGCTCCGTCAATGTCAGCGAGCAGAGTGATCACAAATAGAGAAAGAAACATCCAGGTTGTGCAATGCAAACTGACTACAATAAGATTAAATAACACTAATCTTGGTTTTTAGTACAAGCTGGAATGAGAAAGGATACCCTTGAGGCCATGATATTAAATGGCAATATTTAGGCGAAAGTCACAATTTTCGGTACAATGCACATATACCTTTAGCATAACACGGTATGGTATAGGTATATCACAATCATAACGTATCATCATGATACTATTATGCTAGATTCAATAACATCTGTTGATTCACACATCTATCTTCTACACACGTTTGTAACAATTTGACTGTCTCCAAGTCTGTAATAAAGCTCACAAAATCAGAAAACAATTCATTTTGCTGCTGATTTGTCGACACCATTGTCCAATAGCTCAGCTTTATTTTTTTCTCGCACTTAGTGGAAATAAAATCACTGCTGATGTACTATTGTTGGTGCAAAAAGTCACCGTCTCTCGGGGGAAGCACATTGATCTAAGAGCCTTCAACCTAGCACAGCACTGACATAGCTGTGCAGTGCAGATTATATCCTTGAATAAGCATGGCCTCACAATCAAAGAGCAGCTTCACTGGCTTGGAAATGTGTTAGGAGGGTCAAGAAGAAGTTCTTGTTTTAGTCAGTAGAAACTTTTCAACAACTATTAGTTTACCACCACGACCAACTGTAAATAGAAAGCATTATCTCATCCATCACAGTTCGAACCAAATCAACCTGTTTTGTATGCCTGCATGAAAAGCAAATTCAAACGCGTCCCAGACACACCAAATGCATCTAAAAATAAATTCAATCTGCTATACTGAGTGGACAAGAGTGTTTACAGTTGTTTCCATGCCAGTGTGCTTGCCTCATAATGGTGAAATGAAGCATGTAGAAGATTTTATCGGGTTGAAGTCTCCAAAAGCAAGCAAGGACAGCATGGCAACATCAATAAAATATGGGGCATTCACTAAATATGCAGTGTTACATCAACAAGGACCCCCTTGCATGCATCTTAAACTCAGCAAATTGTTTATCCTGCTATTGCTTTCCAGAGCAATCTTGAGAGAGGAATGAATAAATAATATGTACTTTAGGCAGCTCTTCCTCTGAACAAAACAGTCATCATTTGTCGGGCTATAGGTTGAAAGGAGTTGATTCCACAAGGAAATGTGAAAATAAGCCAATACTCACATTGATACACTTAAGTGGCACTCAATGAAACCAAATGAAGAGGCAATGACTCGCAGCAAATGAAATCATGTTCAGCTGGGAATGAATGGACTTGCCATGTTTCTTGTAGAGTTATTTCTCAGTCTCACACTCCTATGTTGGAGTATAAGTTTGCTCTCCCTGTGTGCTTGACAGGCGGCCTTTGCCGTACAGTGACATAATTCAATGACATAGGATTTCATTCCCTTACGCAAACTCCTCTGCCTTGTGTTAGCTTATTGTTGATGAAAGCTTTAAATGTGATTCAAATTTGTAGACAAGCCGTGTCAGTGCTAGCCTCTTGCTAGCCCTCGCTTCAATAACAACAATTTCTGTTGAACATTTGTTTGTTTTGATCGTGTATGTTAAAAAGTTGCAGGGGGTAAATTGACATTTTTGTAATACAATTTTCATCCATTTTATTAAGTTGAGAGAGGTTGCTTTTAGTGAGTGTCTTTTCTTTTTGCCTTTTGATTCATGCAGAGATTGTGTAGGCCACTGGTCTGGAAAATGGCTCATGTTTTGTTTATCATTTTGACCTTGGGTCACTGTGTAGACAAATCTAATTGCCTGTAAATATATTGTGAGTGGCAGCAAAATTCTTCATATTTACATTCTCGCCCTCTTTTTTTCTACACCCACAGACTTGAGGTTAATTATCGGTAGGATTGCACAGGGGCCTCCAGAACATACAAAGTAGACACAACATCGACATCTGGACATCTTGAAAGCAAAAGGACCTCACCTGTAAGAATGCCATTGGTAATATGGCTTAACCAAAATCACCGGCATAAACAGGTGTAAAAAAATATTTACAACAAAATCTGACAAGTATCAAGGTTAGTAGTTTTTTGCAAATAAATGTACTGAAACCAAAGCTATCATTGGTTAAAATTTTATTCATGCTAACTTATTATCAAATGCCTGACAAAAGCTTGGTAAGTACATGCCATAAACTTCTTACACTGTTTTCGTGAGTTTACTCAAATTCAATTGAATTTTACATAGCTGATTTCAAAATGTGGATTGCATTTAATTGATGAGCTTTGTTCGAGTTCATTCTAGAGATTTTTACAGCGCATAATTCTTTTATCTCATTTGAAATGGGACAAGAAATACAAAAACTGTAGGACATAACAATTTTTATCGTATTTTTTCTTGCATCCATTTATGTTTAATTTTGTCAACACTTGGAACACTTGCAAATGGTTGCTTTTATGTAGGAGTCTGTAAAATGCTCACGAAAATGGTTTTTCAGCACCTTCAGCAAAGCCTGTCAACCATGCAAGTGTTCAGACACTCAGAGAATTTACACACACAAAAATGACAACAGCATATTGCTAAATTATTTATGGACAACATCTGACACAGACCTGCTGCTTTGTTGGCAGGCTGGTTGACATCATAAAAGTATGACCGTTAGAGTTTCTTTTTTGTAGCCTTAAAAAAAGCCACCGAGCCATTTGTAAACAGTAAAGGTATGGACTACAACCACATTGTTTTGAAGCTACAGATAACCCTTCCCCGAAGGCTATGTCTATGATGCTGAGGTTTATTTTCCCATACCTTCACAGCATTTTAGAGCACCTATGATACATATGATGGAATTCTCTCTCTTTTTGAACAGAAGCATTTCAGCATTTTTCATTTGTTCTGGAAAACTTTGGACATACAAGGGCAATTCTACATGAACATAATTGCCATGCACAGGAAACCAAAGTGAAAATGTGGGGTATTTAGCACATAGGGGAGGGCGACAATGTGTAAAATATTTATTGTACTGCTATCCCTGGTAGGTGCAATGTTCAGCCTCTGCCTGTAATACGGTTAAGTGGGCCAGATCTTCCTGCCAATTGGGACAGGGTGGTGAACAAACAGATAGAAGCAGTGAACTGTAGTCTTTTTAACACTTCTACGCTTCCCATGTTCTTCCCCACTTTCACCTCTTCTGCATCCGGCCTCCATCTCATTCCCTGTGTCCCTGGTGTCAGTGAGCTGTGTGGCGACACATCGCTGCTCCTCTAGTTCCTGATGAATTATGGAAGAGGATAGGAGGCGATGGCATGAATGAAACATGCAGCCAGGAGCCACATTTCACCTCAGCGAGGGGAGACGTATTGTTGCAGTGTAAATTATTCAGCCTCAAAATATCACAGCAACCATCACGCCAAGACTGGTGGCAAGAAGCCACCTGCCACCTCTGGCCTACCCTTGTCGTCTGGTGACAACAAAAATGGTACAAAAGCAGTGTCTGCCGATGGAAGCTTTCTGTCTATTCAAGACAGTGGGACTTCACACTTCACGTTCTTTTATCTCAATTTATCTTTCAGACAGGTTTGCCCCTTTATATTAACATCTTTGACTGCAAGTATTGAGCTGAGGCTGAAAGTCATTCTTCACTAAAATACAACCCCCCCCCCCCAAAAAAAAAAAAAAAAAAAAAAAAAAAAAAAAGAAAAAAAAAAAAAAAAAAATTTTTACACAAAAAATTTTTCTTTTTTAAATTTTTTATTTTTTTTTTAAATG
>CAAKHD010004662.1:62797-84988 GCA_901007705.1 Fistularia tabacaria
TGCCCTTTTATTTTAACATTTTTTATTCAAATTTTTGAGCGGGGGCAAAAATGCTTTCTCCAAAAAAAAACCCCCCCCCCCAAAAAAAAAAAAAAAAAAAAAAAAAAAAAATCACAGGGACCAATATCAATACCAAGTTTCACACCATTAAATCTTGTCCCTTTCTAAGAGTTTATGAATGTATACTGAATCGGGTTATACACGCTACAATTCAATAAACAACTTTTTGTTTCCTGAGTGGTTGAATATAATGCACTGTTGAGAAAAAACCCAATCAAGTTTTCATTTGATCAACCTAAAAAAAAGTTTTACATTCATGATAACATTTCCTACACCAAAATCACTGATGCAAGACAGAATACATGTGTGTGAATGAGAGGAACCCGGGTGGAACGGTGAGGCGACAGGGAGTGGAGATCAAGAAGTGAAAATATTTCAGGTACTTAGGGTCAACAGTCCAGAGCAATGGAGAGTGTGGAAAAGAGGTAGAGAAACTGGTTCAAGCAGGTTGGAATGGGTGGAGAAAAGTTTCAGGGGTTCTTTGTGATAGAAGAACATCATCTAGAATGAAAGGAAAGGTTTACAAGACAGTGGTGAGACCAGAGATGCTGTATGGTTTGGAGACAGTGACACTGAACAAAAGACAGGAGGCAGAGCTGGAGGTAGCAGAGATGAAGATGTTGAGGTTCTCTTTAGGAGTGACCAGGATGGAGAGGATCAGGAATGAGTCCATCAGAGGGACAGCACATGTTAGATGTTTTGGAGAGAAGGTCAGAGAAGCCAGACTGAGATGATTCGGTCATGGACAGAGGAGGGATAGTGACTATATTGGTAGATGGATGCTGGAATTGGAGATGCCAGACAGGAGGTCTAGAGGAAGACCTGAGAGAAGGTTTATGGACGTAGTGAGAGAAGATATGAAGGTAGTTGGTGTGAGAGAGGAGGATCCAGAGATGGAGAAGGCTGATTCGCTGTGGCGAAAAGCCGAAAGGAAAAGAAGAAGAATCACTGGATGCATCATTATTAAACGATTACTGAAATGGTGAATGAACTCTCCTTTAATAGCGCTTTCACACTTTGCAATTTCAAAGTGCTTTACAATGGAATACACACACACACACACACACACACACACACCCTTCTGTACATTCGTCAATCACTGAATTGTTTCAAAACCGCAGCAACAGGGAAGTTTGTACTTATAATATCTCAGTGAATCTCTCATCTGAACACTGAAATGAAATTACATGAATATCTAGTGACACCACTTGGTCAGTTATCAAAGCAACAATGCAACTGATAGATTTGCATCACATGTCACTTGAGAAATCAATCACAGCAGTTAGAGGAAATATCAGAGACCGGCTTGAAAACTAGTAAAACAACAGTACAGATATTTTTGATTCAAATACATTAGTGACAGACAAGGCTACGCAAGTCCCTCCAGGTCTTCAGTTTAGCAGCCATTGCCTGCATGGAACAGAGTCTTGGTAATTACCATCAAAGCTATTCAGCATTTAACTAATCATCTTTATCACATAAATTCTTTGCCAAAGTCAAAATGCAGCCAATCTTGATGACAAAATCCTATGCTGTGGTGACAACCATCATTGAAATTCAATCTTTTCATATCAGCCAGTTCATTAAAATACTTATCGAATGAGTGATTGGAATTATTGCCTTATCTTTTTATACATGTTTTTAAACATACGTTTGATCAACATAATTTAGAAATAAAGTGTTTACTGTAATCACGATAGGGAGCCTTGAGTTTTCATCGATACGAGTAAATCTCTCATTTATCTAGTTCACTGCAACTTCTACGCTGGTGCACATGCATGTTTCTGTCTGTATTTAAAATAATATAACACATGTAACCGAATGGAGATTTGTTACTCGGCCATCTGACCGCTCATTTTTGTTTTACATGGTCAAATAGAAACTAGTTCATATTAACGACTGAATGTCTTCACTTTGCCCTTGCATTTTCCAAAATGGATATTGTCTACTTTCATGATTCTGCCTCTGTTGTGTGAGGATACGCACCACAGACAGACAGACAGACAGACAGACAGACAGACAGACTCCATGGATCCAATACAGCAATGAGCTCCAATTAATACCCCAGCGCTTCATATCCTATTCATCTGTAAGAGCTGACTGCAGATTAAATATTCATGTGTCAGCATAGAAAGCAAGAGGGAAGGCTCCAACTTGGCTATCAATAATAAAAATATATTCCACATCTCATTGGGGCTCCTCGGCTGGCATAACAGCTTGATAAAAGGGAAAGGTAAAATGAGATCACAACAATGTCCTGAGTCTTAGCTTTCCTTCACAGCTGAGAGACTAACAGGACGGACAGCAGAGACATCAAATAATTACAGTATGTGGGATCTTTGGATGACAGAATTAGCTATGTACATGTTATTGTAAGTGGAAAATCTGCAATATACTCATCCTGTTTGTAAAGCCAATGAAGAGTGATTGACTGACAGTGGCACAAATGTCAACAGTCCTCCTGCCTCTCAATTTCAAAAAAAGTTGTCATATAAAAGAACAATCATGAAAGAGAAATGCAGACCGGGGTGAGTACAAATGAAACAGCACCAAAAAAGAGGCAAATAATAATGTAACAAAAAGGGATACAAGGTTAGCGTCTTTTAGATATTAATGGAGGAACTAAATGAATGAGAACCTATCGCAAGCCGTAACAGCTAAGCTTATTGCGGAAATACTACGTGCCTAAATATTCCCCTGCAATAAGCTAAATCTGACAAGCAAAAACAAAAACCCTTGAAGGACTTCAATTCTGATAAAAACAATAATCATCACTATCACCTTCGTCATCATCATCGCATTAATATATTTATGGAACACTTTCCATCCAAGCGCTTTACAATGAGAAGGGATGAGAGAAGTACACGAATGAATAACAACAATACCAGTGTGTCCTATTGTGTTGAACTGGTGAGAAACAGATTGTCATTGAATTTAAATTTATATGTGAGGCTCAGCCCAGATGTGGGAGCAGATCACAAATGGAACAGGCTGTTTACAACAAAAATAAGACCATCAAAGATCTAACATTCACCACTCAAAGATGAATGTTTTCATCGCGGCAATTAATGTCCATGAAGGTTGTGTGAGAAGAAACTTTGAGGACGCGTTTTATCTCTGATGCAAATGTTGAGGCTGATTGCAGCCTATGTAGTCAATATTCATGACAATATTCATTACTCCTCAATATCATGATAGTCAATCCAAGCAGCTATGAAACAATGCCTTTCAGAAGTGCAAAAAAGCAGGTTTGGCATTCTGTTTTGTCTGGAAAATGTGCAGTACTGGAAGTCTGACCACAACTTGGGAGGATGTTTGTCAAAATAAAACAGCCAACACAAGCTCAATTATTTCACATTCAAAAATCCACCAAATGTGGGACTTCCTCAGTGTGATTTATTGTAGTTCAGGTCGCAATTACTTATCTTATTTATGTATATTAAAATGAACATTTTACCACCTGTGTCCGCAAACTAACAGGCTCAAGGCCACTCTTGAGAAATACTTGAAGAACGTGAAACAAAAAATTGTCACACAAGGAAGAGGCAAGCTGGACAGGTGACTCTAGGGTGATCAAGAAAAAGAAACAATAAATCGACAGGAGTCAATACCAAATTGAAGCGCAAATAGCATATTACACATCTTCTATCTGTTCATGCAATTCATGCAAACTGTTTGAAATCCCTCTCTTAATCTCTACCGCAGCCTATCAGGCTCAGACGAGGTCAACACAGTACTTTAGGGGAATAAATTGATCCAGTGTACTTTGAAGCAGCAGCGATGCAGTGTGTCCCAGGCGGCCAGAATGTTAAGGTACATAACATTTCTGTTTATGTGGATCGGCGTTTCAAGCTCCATGTTTACCCTCTTTGTCAAGGACAGGGGAATCATTCACTAAATGGAAAAAGCATAAATAGAATTCAATAAAAAGTGGAAACTTGGGTCAATATGGATTCTCTTTTCAGAGAGTGTATCTATGTATCATTTATTTTACCTAACAGGTACAAATGGCTGATTTCGTTTGTTCATAGGTCCAAATTTGTGAATGACAAAAAAGTGACATGAAATGCACACAATTATGGACAGAATAGCAAAAAAATCCGGTTGACCTTTACTGAACTGAGGTGGCAACTGAGCTACAATGGACATTGAATTATTCATGACCAAAAAGGCTTCGGAAACAAAGGGGGACAAGGTGTCTGTGAGTGCTCTCTCGCAAGTCACCTTAACACCTGAGAGAGGCTGACTGCCCTGTGGTACCTGACAAGTACCTCTGTTAAGTTGTGGTGATATATTGGAACATGACACCAACAGCTGGGATAATGACTTGGGGTTTTAAGACTGAAATCTGTCCCATATAGGAATACTGACTCCTTTATCCCTTCCCTCTCACACCCACCCTTCAGAGACCGGTAATCAAGTAACTTGCTTATCAACACCACCAAGTTATAGGACGGATGACTGGCAGAGATAATTTTGCCCGTTGAGAGAGGTATTTTAACCCTCCAACAGGTTTTTAGACACCTTGAAATCAACTATGAACTACAGTCAAAGTGCCTTACATAAATCTGCAAAAAGGAGGGAGGTGCACAAAATCATCTGTAACTGTTATAAATATCAGTATTTCTATCAACATATTTTTCTGACATGAAGTAAAACAATTGTAAACATGGTAATGCTAGAATAATTCATGAAAGTTTTGAATAAAGACCTGTGTCACGCTTTCTGCAAATTCCACAAATATTTCAGGGTGAACAACTGCCGCATTCCGTTTTAATTTCTTGCGTGATTCATATTATTAAATCAGTCTTATCTAGCCATGACGTCCCTCTGTTCATATGTTAAACTGTGTGTGTGTGTGTGTGTGTGTGTGAGAGACAGCATATATAAGAGGAGGAAAAAAAAAATCAAATCAAATAAAAATTGTTTGGGCAAGATGAGAATTTACAGCAAAAAATATGTTAAAAATGTATTAAAATAAAAAACAAAACAAAACAAAAAACAGTACTTGATGTTTCAAATACCTGGTCTCTGGCTCCCCCCAGCGGTACAATGTGAAAATTGCTGTTTCACAAAGTTGACCAAAATGATGAGAAATTATGCAACATGAAAATGTTCTTGTGTGATGAATGGGAGCAGCTGACAGACAAAGAAGAGGGAAAGGAGGACGAGAATAGCGCAGATATAAACAGAGTCTACTCACTCTTTATACTCAGACGCTGAAATAGAAATCATACACATATATAGTCTGAACACTTTATAATAAAAAGAATTCAAAGAATTTCATTAGTTCATGTTATATTTCTGCAGACTCTTATCAAATGTAAGGTAAAGGATTGATGGAAATAGAAATAGAATCCTTTATAATGCTGATGACAGTTACAAAAAATAGAATCTCAGTTCTCTAGATTTACCGGTATTTAAACTTTAATTGGCCTCCCTTGCAGCCAAAATGCAGACCTTGAAAAAAATATATCATCTGTATATCCTGAGTTCTTTTTCTGAAATAATGTTTGTATAAATGTGCACTAGAGAGCTACCAAATATGATGTTGATACTGGAAACTGCAGTTGAAAGGAAACCTTAATTGTGAAACAGCTTTCCATTCACTCGGTGCAGACAAGAACATTCCAGGCAGTTAAAATCTTTTACACACCACTAAAATGTTACCTGTCTTATGTGCCTGTCTTACCTTGAACTCATTGTCAGTGCAAACCAGTGTTATAGCCTAAAATAAAGATCCTTGCTTGTAAAATCGTTAGTGAATGGTATATGTGTTACATCCAGATATTTCTCCTAAAAACATGTACAAATTTCATGGCTGTTTCAGTATGTGTTGTTGGTATACTTACTTTGTAAGAGGGCAAAAAGCAGAGCACACCCTTGGCAACTACTTGACAAACATGCAGCAGCAGGGCACCAACCTCATCCTGGAAAGCATACGTCTCAGCATGTTGAAAGGTGGCACAAAGTTTTCTGCCTTGAGGTCCTGCACCAACAGTGCCAACCCAAACCTGCAGAAAGACATCGAGTATTTGATGTTCTTTTGGCGAGTTCTGAAGAACAACACCTTGCATCCTCAGTTTATGCTCGCAAATTAGGTGAGTCTTGGGTCATTTGTATTTTATTTTCAACTCAATGGGCATAATAGTGATCTCAATCAAAGAGCCTTAGTATTCATTACTATCACTAGTTACCTCCAATTAAAAAGGAGGCATTGTTCCTATCTTAATTTAAGCTTCCTTTTATACTGTATAACCAATGTAAATCCAAACATTTTTTCAACAGTTAAGCTCTGGCAAAAAAAGTGTAATACCTCACGGACAAAACAAGCAATTTATCCAATTTTTAGAATATTTTTTTAGAGATCATCTCTATATGGTTTTAATGTTGTACGATTTATAACAAGTAACAAACAACAAGTAACAAGGGGAACCTCTGGAATGCTGCTAGAAAAATATAAAATTTATCACATTATAACATAGGCAATGTGGGATAGCTCACTGACCTGGGATTTGTTGATGACATGGTTGGCCTCCAACTGAATGGAGAATTTTACTCCAAGTTCTGAGGAGAAGGACCCCATGGGTGACAAAGTCCCTGATGTCAGCACAATGCTGTGCACCACCCCATTCAATTCAGAAAATGTCTATGAAAAGAAGAGATACATGAATATCTTAAGTGAAGAAAATGACTGATGTGTGAAGGGGAACTGGAAATTATAATCATTATTTTGAAACTGAAAATATTTGACCTAAATCATCCCTTCAAAAATTACATTTCTCTTTGCATTACAACAGTTGAATATATGCAGAAAACAGATTATTAAAAGTATTCCTGTCAAATTTTCTTCTTGTGGCAACTGGACTTGATTTTCCCCTCTCATCCGAGAGGAGAAGAAAATCAAGTGCAGCTGCCGTGAGAAGAACATTTTGACAAGAAGTGACCATGCCTGAGAACCTCCGCTGCCACATTAAAATGTTGTTTTCAGATTCATTGATCACAATATTCTTTCTATCAAAGTACATTCTGGATCTTTAAATAAGGAGGAGAGAGATTTAAGGACTTTGATTTTTGTTCCGATATAAAGTATGCCTGACAAACATTAAGATATCTTTTATTGTACTCGGTATCTTTTTATAAATATGCAGGGGATCTTTACACATGCAGGTGAATTATTCCAGCTAACATGGCAGCCCAGCCATGTCTAACCTCACCACAGCAGGGTTGAGGCACCAGAAACTCAATGCCAGGACTTCTGTTTTGACTCGGGTGGTCTGGCGATTTCTACGGCGGGGCAGGACAATAAATCCTTGTGCATCTGTGGAATCAGCTGCTGCCTTGTTTGTCCAAGTGTAGCTCTTCTGTAGCGCAACTCTGTAGTCCTCAGAAAACCTGCAGACACAACAGCTTTGTTTAAATTCTATATAACCCCCTATATTCTCAAAGTTTGACATTTCTTTTAACAAATTTCACACACAAAACACTGCACACTCCATCCATGCCATTGACAAATAGTATATAGGGAGCTACCACTGGTGTATTTCTTTTAAAATCAGTACGTCCTCGTTTTCTACAGATAATACATTTATATGAATCAAAACCCTTGAATCCTTTCTGGATGGAGTGATATTTAAAGTGCCCTCTAGAATACAAGATAAAAAGCACAAATGTGCAGGGTATCCATGGATTCTTTTCATTTCTTATATTACTAACTGCCACAGTTATTTTTGCAGTGACCAAATACAGTCAGCAAGTATTAATGTAGGAAAAATACAAATACTGACTTACATATTTCCCTCCTCAAAGAAAGAATGATTTGAAGTGGTACATAAGCTACATTGTTCCAACCTGCTGTTTTCCTTGAACAGGAAGTTGAGCACCATAAAGAGACCTTTAAGGATAGCGGACATTGGTGAGCTGATGGTCGGCACCTGCATCATTTCCTCTTTCCCATTACAAGTACCTACAGGCTCTTCCTTCTCCAATACAGCTGCCAAGTTTTGCTGTTGAACAGGAGAAAAAAAAAAAGTAGGAGATAAAAGTTATTATTGGTGAAAAATTACTGCCTTGCAAAACAAAACATGACTGAGCAAGTACTTTCGTGACAAACCCCCTGATTGGAACCAGGCAACAAAGCTGTAATCTGCAAAATAGCATAGACAGAGTACAGGTACCTTAAGAATGGTAAAGGTGCCAAAAGTGATGCCAAGGTTGTGGAAAATGCC
Source organism: Fistularia tabacaria (assembly GCA_901007705.1). Lineage (NCBI taxonomy): Eukaryota > Metazoa > Chordata > Actinopteri > Syngnathiformes > Fistulariidae > Fistularia > Fistularia tabacaria. The sequence goes on from CAAKHD010004662.1 coordinate 71,086, forward strand.
CAGTATATCTTTCCCACTCCAAACTTTAAAAGAGTTCTCATATCCTCTTTCAGTCATTAAGCTTTGGCTCTCCTGGATCCAACTACATTGTGAACAAAAAGATATTCTCAGAAAATATTGGCCCGATCATGCTTTCGTCAAGGATTTTACCATTAGTTCTTCTATACATTAAAGTTGAGAAGAAAGAAGTTGATCATTTATTAGATGTTCAGAAGTGGAGGGTGTTTTTACAACCTCTGTACATTGGATATTTTTCGGTAAAAAAACGCGGCATCAGTTTGGTTGTGTTAGATTAAGAGGATAGGGCTAGATGGAGAAGGTTGATTTGCTGCGGAGATCCCTGAAGGGAAAGGCCGAAAGGAACAGAAGATTTCGGTTGAGTTAAGTGCATTGGTTAAGTGTGTCGTGAGACCAAGGGTTACTTATTGAGGACATGCGGCCAACACTGAAACATGTCGGGTGGTTACTTCTCACTGTGATTGTTCTCTGTGAGATCAATCTGTGAGTGATTTCCTGCAGCTGTAGGTCTGAGATCAGGTGCGTATTTGTGTTTGGATGGCGTCCCGACCGAACGCCTTTCAGAAAACATGGCCAGAGATGGGGAAACTTGTGTATCAAAGAGTTACTGACTTGACAAGAACATAGCAGAAATCTCTGAGGGACTCATGTTGGGAACATCTTATGTTGTTTTTGACCATGCCGTCGAGCTCATCCCGGCACATCATGAGACTGTTGTGGTCAACTGTGAAGCTGGCACTCTCCCTGGCACAGTCCTCTATGTTATGGGCTTCATCCAGCACAAGGATTTGGCCCTCAAGGTTTATCTCCATCTGTTGGAGGTACAGATCGAGAGAACTTGAGAAATACAGTGTATTCAATCTGACTGGTTTCCAAAATTGATAATCAAAGCCGGACCGAGTTGCTTACAGTTTAATGGCTTATTTCTAGTCTATAAAAATTCTTGAAGGGATGTTATCGTGACTCTTAAATCACTTGAAACTATACTTGAATATGTCTTGCGGTTTGTGGTATACTTGAAAATAAGATCCCTTTCACTCACTACATGCAGACACCGACAAATGAATTTGACATGACATCCAACCACTTCTTTGACCACTTACACTCTCTCTGATCATTGGGTCCAGGAGATAGTTATACGGACAAAAGATGATGTGGGAGTCTTGCATAAGTTCACGGGCAGCATAGTAGGAGCATAGCCTGTGTTTCTTGCCCAAAGACACCAGGTCCTCGATGTCCCAGGCTTGATGGAGTCCATAGACCCGCTGCAGAGTGGCTTGACCCCTCATTTTATGAACCCCATGGTAAAAACTGCATGACCTGCCCTAAAAACATAAAGACGGTGTGAATTGTGACACATTAGACCTATATGTAAAATTGAGCTTCTCATTCCAACAACCCCACTTGAGAAATAAGACATTAAGTTGCCAACCTACAACAAAGTGACTTGTAAACTTTCAAGGCATGATATTAAAAGCAGAGTATTTGGATTGATCCTTGAGAGAGATTTTCTGGGAACTGCTATCATCCAAATGCAAACTGGATGGCAATGTGCTGCAACAGTAAACAATAAACCAAGAGCAATGTTTGTCCCTGCATACAAGAAGATCGAGGGGAACACATACATTTTTGTTTATTGTACTATATTCACATGTAATGTCAGCATTCATCAAGGGGTTTGTGAAGCATTCTTATTCTCTAGTTGTGAGAAATATGAACGTCTTAACAATGTATAAGTTCTCCACCAGTGTATGAAGCAAACCTATTTTCCTTGGAGAAGATTGGGGAAAACTAGGATGAACAGAAGAAAATGCTTCCCTTTCATGTACTGGAATTTGTGACCACAGTTGGAATTAAAAAAAAAAAAAAAAAAGAAGGCAAGAGGAAAATGCTTAACTTCACTTTCTGGACACAATGTGAACTAATTTTTCAAAAATAACTTTGATTTTAAGTTAAAAAAAAAAAATGGCCAATTTCAGAGCAGGCTAAAACAGCTTACTTTTGTTTTATGTTTTATTCACTAAATCTATTTTTATTTTTATTTTTATGAGTGGAAAATGAAGTTTTTACTGCCCTGTTGTCACTACAAAGTTACAGATACAATGGGATTGTCTTCTTTAACTTTCCACTTTGAGTAGAAGTGTACAGTATTTCCAAGCCTGCCTTAGATCAGGTGTCTCTGCTATTGAAGGGGGTTGCATGTCTTGACACTCATATAGTAGATGGCTAAGTTTAAAGGAGCAGCATCTCATTTACCGAGCACCAATTATTGTGTCACTAGAGGTGCCTCCTGTAAATGCCTCACCTTTATGCACATAACAGTGTGATGTGACAATGTCACATAAATACTGTAGATTTTTGGGCTTACTGACCTCCAGACACAATTATCATCACAGGATAAAATAACGGCCTTCTAAAAAGGATGTGCGAACTTTGACACTTCTGAAACTGTAATCGATATGCTGGGGGAGGAGCTTAACACTCATGCAACCAACACCGGGGCAGAATGTACAATTCACAGCTTCAGTAAAAACCCTACAGAATATGAATACATTTTAAGGTTTTAAATACAGTGGCTGAAATGAACTTTTTTTTTTTTTTTTCATATTGATGGAGGAAACTGGTGGATAAAAAAAAACACACACACACACATCAAACATGTTTTTTTTAAACCCTTGACATATTTTTTTTCTTCAATTGATGTTGCAACTTACTTCCTTGCTCCAGCTGGAACAGTGGAAGTCGATACAAACCGAAACCAATGTTAATGGACAAGCGCAAAAAAAAAAGGACATTTATGATTTGGTTATATTATTTTAAAGAAGCCCCCTTTGAACAGTGTTTTAATACAATGGTCAGGTGATTGTACAATAATATGAATATAAATATGGATATTTAATCATAGTCTATCTTTACCAATACATCTCTCTAAATCAAACTCGCTAGGCCCACCAGCGGCTTGATGTTTTGACTGAAGGCACCATGAAGCGAACGATATAAATTTCAGTCCATGAATCCTTGTTGTTACAGCAAGGTTACATGATACTGACTCGAATGGGCCTGAGGCGATGGAGACACAATGTGCTAGTGATACCCACTCTGGTATGGGGTTATGACTCGGACAGTCATTTCATGTGACAAAGTGAGGTGAATGCCACATGACGCCAACACCTCCATTGACAGCAAAATTGCCCTCATTCCAGTAGGTGCCTTTTCTTTAGCAAAGTAGAGGGGCTAACAAGTGTCTAATGTCTTTGAAAAAAGTTCATTCAATGGCTCTTGACATTTCAGTGTGTCAAAAAGAGCCCGCTGGACCATTGTGGATATTGTAACAGCATAATTGCTGCTCTGAGGTTACATTGTTGAAAATCTTTGTCTGGTCTGAGTTACTTATGTCTTTGTGTAATGGAGAGTGTGTATATCAGCAAGCAGCGCATGTTAAAAGAGCATGATAGTCCGAGTGTGAACTGGAGGTATTAATGTGAATAAATAAATTGTACTACAATGACACACACACACACACGTTCTGTCACGATAAGGCAGGGGTCGGAAACCTGTGGTTCGCGAGCCAGATGTGGCTCTTTTGATGACCGCATCTGTCTCGCTGATAAGTCTAAGCTGACATTTATTAAGAGAAGTAATAAATAATTCCGCTTGGATCCATACATTCATTTATATTGCACCTGTTCAAGGTTGCAGATGGCTGGAGCGTATCCCAGCTGTAATTCGGGGTACGGTAGGATCCATCTTCAAAACTAGTTTTATTCGATAATACGACTCCCAACGCAAGTTGTTGTGAGGTCAAGAAGTAAACTTCCCTCCTTCTAATAAAATAGTCAGCTGGCTGATTTATTCAGAGCAAATCCTTCTGACTATGAGGATGTGGAAAAAAAAAAAAAAAAAAAAAAGAAAAGAGGACGAGCACCGTACATTTCAACAGGAATGGACAGAGTACTTCACCTCTGTAGAGAGAGCCGGTCATGCAATGTGTCTAATATGCGCTGACAAAATTTCATCAATGAAACAGTCAAATATGAAGCCAGACTTCAAGACACGCCATGCCACATTTGCTTTGAAATATCCGGTGGGGGACAGCAGGCAGAAAGCATGCCAAGAGCTACTATGCAGAGTGCAGGCCAATCAGCAGCAACTCCGTGTGCGTGGACCCGACAAGGTGACTGCAAGTCAGCTAGCTTTGCTAATTCTTCAGCAATAGTGAGGACCGAAAAGCCATTCGCAGATAATGAGTTTACAAAAGCCATTCATGCCTGATGTGGACAATGAACTTTTTGATGACTTTTTAGATTAAGCTAAGATAATCAAACGGATAAAAGTCTTGTCTCTGTCAGCAAGAACTGTTCATGATCATATCATCATCATGATGGCAAATCAAGTGGAGGATAAGCATGTGAAGGACATAAATGCAGTGCCTTCCTTTTCCCTTGCTTTGGATGAGTCAGTAGACATAAGCCATTTATCCCAGTTCAGTGTGATACAAGACATGCTGCTGGTCACACTCTGCGTGAGGAAAGTCTTGTTTTGTCAATGAAAGAATGAAAGGGTCGACAAGAGGCGAGGATTTATTCAGGTCTTTCATTGAGCTCTCGAAAGAAAGTTTATGGTTTAAGTTCAAGTTTCCCTTGTCAAGAGGGAAAGTGCTCAGCCGTTTTGTGGCTTGCCTGAGTTAAATCCAGATTTTTCTTCTTCTTCTATCTGGTGGACATGACTGAATATCTGAACGAGCTTAATGTGAAAATGCAAGGCATTGTTAATACACCATTATCCATTGAACAAGCAGTGTTTGCATTTGAAAACAAGCTGGAACTCTTTATCGTGGATATTGAAACAGGTCGTTTACTGCACTTTGAAAACAGAATTTAAAGATGCGTGCACAGCAAGCTACCCTGCTCAACATTTTGATCTCCAACAGCTAGCTGGCTTTATGTCTGCTCTCCTGCAGTCTTTCAATGCACGCTTTGGAGAACTTTGTGAGCACGCTCATCGTTCTAAGTTCATCACTCATCCACACGAGTGTGCAGTGGACAAAGTTGACCTGAGTTACATTCAGACATACTGAGGCAGAAGTTGCTGACCTGAAGGCCTCAGACATGTGGATAAATAAGTTCAAGTCACTGAATGAAGATTTGGAAAGACTTGCATGACAGCAAGCAGGACTAGCAAGCAAACCCAAGTAGACAGAAATTAAAAAACTTCAACCCAGCTGATTTTCAAAATCTGGAACGCACTTCCTGTCACACACTACACACTGCGGCGTGTGAGTATTGCCGTACTGACCATATTTGTCTCTACGTATTCATGTGAGCAGTCATTCTCAAATCTAAATAACGTCAAGACCAACCTACGATCACGTTTCACGGATGAAAGCCTCTACAAACTACAAAGCCTTCAGCAAAACCATGCAGCACCGGAAGTCGCATAAATGGTGAGAAGTATTTTATTTAGATATTCTTTGCTACAGAATTAAGCAGACTTTCTCATAGACTTAGACCGACTGTGTTTCTTATAATTTGGGTTCACAAAAGCACTGATATGGCAATACATTGTGATACTTCTTTTGGCAACACCATCCTGCACTCAGGGTTGCAGGGGCACAAGCGCTCGAGCTTATCCCAGCTGTCAGTGGGCAAGAGGAAGGCTACACCCTGTAACGGTCACCAGTCAATCACAGGACAACGTATGGAGATATACAACCATTCCCACATCGATTAAGAATCTACAATAAACCTACTGCATCAACTGTGGAAGGAAACCGAAGAACCCAGGAGGAACCCGGGCAGAAACAGGGAACTCCAAACAGAAAGGGCCCCTGTTGGGATCAAAACAGGGACCTTCTTGCTGTGACGCAAAGTGCTTACCACTGACTTTTTAAAATCAGAAGACACAGACATGATTTTTCTGTGAATACATAAATCCAACAACAACAATCAATCCAATACAACAATCTTAAACAAGATACTTTTTAGCATAGAAACCATCAACGTGTACATCATGACTGACCCTGACATGTAGGCATGTAGTTAAAATGCCAAATAAAAACACATTCGTAAACACACAAATATCTTCTTCTTCTTTTGCTTTCGGCTTCTCCCTTCAGAGGTCACAAATCAACCTCCTCCATCTAACCCTGTTCTCTGGATCCTCCTCTCTCACACCAACTACCTTCATATCTTCTCTCACTACGTCCACAAATCTCTTCTTCGGTCTTCCTCTCGACCTGCTGCCTGGCATCTCCAATTCCAGCATCCGTCATCCCTCTGGTGGACTCGTTCTTGATCCTATTCATCCTCTGCACTCCCCGAAGAGAATCTCAACACCTTGATCGATTGATCGATTGATCGATAGATCGATAGAGAGACACCTGGGACCTACGTGCTGTGAGGCAGAAGCGCGAACCACTGCACCAGACATGCTGCCCAAATATATGACGAGACATACATTTTCCATATATATAAATTAAAATTTAAGTGGTTGTTTGAGGACACCTGCATTCAGATAAGTACATTTAGCTTTTCACTCTGATCTTTAAGTAGTGAGAGTCTGGGGGGCTTCCGAGATGGCAGCTTGAGTCTTGTGCTCCACGACGGTTTCCAAATTAACCCTGATAACTACACAGATAATTTCCAAGAGGGTGTATTTATACAAGATGAAGATCAGGGTCAACACAAGGAATAAAAAAAAAAAAGGGCTGCTAGCCAAAGCGGCTCTCCGACATGAGACATTGATGAGGCTAGCCTATGTAGCATATTGAGCCAACTTAAAGGCTCCAGAAAAGACAGCGCACAGCAACTCGCTGAGATGAAGCAAGAGCCGCACAGGACGAATCACAGACCAGAGCAGTGGTTCTTAACCTGGGTTGGATCAAACCCCAGGGGTTCAGTGAGTCAGTCTCAGGGGTTCGGTGGAGATCAAGACACACCCGACTCATATGATTTGTGATGACACGCCCCGCTTGGCCATCATTGGCTGCAGGTGATCACGCTACACCGCTTGGCCTTTCTGTGCCGTAGGGAATTTGGTGTGCTCAGTGTTCGAATTGTGACTGTCGCGATGGTACATCGTGTGTTTTCTTTCTTAATATTTAAATCCCTTCATACTAACTATGTCGAGCAAAAAAAGAAAGTGTTCGGACGAATATGTACAATATAGATTTTAATGTAGAACGGAACGTGATGGGAGTCAGCATCCTATCTGCATGATTTGCAATGCCATGTTGAGCAATTCTAGTCTAGCACCGGCAAAACTAAGAGAGCACTTCCTTAAGCTTCATAGAGATGGGAAATACAAGAACACAATGCTCGCTGAATTCAAGGTAAAGAGAGCCAGATTCGATGAAAGGCTACCCTGCCTGTTCTTGGCTTTGTACCCATCAACAACCAGATCCTCACAGCATCGTACGAAGTTGCTTACCTGATCGCAAAGTAGGGAAAAACCACACACCATCGATGAAACACTCATAAATATATATATTTACATACATACATATATACATATATATATACATACATACATATATATATACATATATATACACATATATATACAGACATACATATATATACATAAATATACATACATATATATACATACATATATATACATACATATATATACATACATATATATACATATACATACACATATATATACATACATACATATATATACATATATATATACATACATATATATATACATACATATATACATACATACATATATATACATATATATATACATACATACATACATATACATACATATATACGCATACATACATATATACGCATACATACATACATACATATATACACATACATACATACATATATACACATACATACATACATATATACACATACATACATACATACATATGTATATATACATACATATATATACACATACATACATACATACATATGTATATATACATACATATATATACACATACATACATACATACATATGTATATATACATACATATATATACACATACATACATACATATGTATATATACATACATATATATACACATACATACATACATTCATATATATATATATATATTTATTTATTTATTTATTTATTTCGATGATTGTATATATGCAATATATAATATATATAATATTATATAAGTTTTAAATATTTTTTTGTTTTATTTCCCTCCCCCAAAACCTTTTTTGAATAAATTCTTGAAATTAATATTGCTTATATGACAAAAAGACGAAAATAACTGATACCTTTGATAAAATATTAAATTGATCTATTATTTCTCAGATCATTTGTCATCACAAATCATATGAGTTGGTTGTGTGTCTCGACCTCCGCCGAACCCCTGAGACTGACTCGCCGAACCCCTGGGGTTCCATCGAACCCAGGTTAAGAACCACTGATCTATACAAAGCAAAAGTATTATGAATCATGCTGAAAATTTCCAAAGCTTCTGGCAAGGAAACTGCAAAACCAACAAGCAGACGATACAATTTAAAAAACTGTGCTCAAAAACCCTCATATGAGCAAAAGGAAATACAATTAGCTTTTCAGAATTACTTGAAACAACTATAGACTTAGTCACCATTAGAAGATGACCCACAGATCGAACAGTTCTTAACACCCCTTAATCTACCCACTTTATCAGAAGATCAAAACAAAACATGAATAACCGAAATGACAAAGGAAGAGTTGAACAGCGCAATCTCAAGGTTAAAAACTAATAAATCAGCAGGGCCAGTTGGGTTTTCTTCTGAACGGTACAAGACCTTCAGATCTGAGTAAGCACCAAACCTCCTGAGTATATTTAACACAACCTTAAAAGAGGGGAAAACCCCACCAACCTGGAGTGAGGCTACAATCTCGGTCATTACGAAGGAAGGAAAAAACAGAATGGCCTGTGGATCATTCAGACCAATTTCGGTCATGAATACTGATTACAAATTATATACATTGATACTTGCCAGAGGAGTTGAAGAAGTCCTCCCTCACCTTATCCATACAGACCAGACAGGCTTCATTTCCCAGAGACAAACCCATGACAACATCAGACATTCGTTCCACATCTTGAGTCACATACAAAAACATAAACTACAAGCTTTATTCATTAGCCTTGACACAGAGAAAGCGTTCGACTTTGTGAGTTGGAGGTTCTTACAGAAGACTCTAGAGAGATTTCGGTATTTGTAGAGGAATCATTACAGGAATTAGTACACTATATAATAATCCAACGGCACGCATAAAAATAAACGGATATCTTTCAGAGAAAATAACGTAAGAACGGGGCACGAGACAAGGTTGTAAATTGTCGCCACTTCTCTTTGCGCGATACATCGAACCACTCGCTCAATGGATCAGGCCATCTGATAATATTATGAGTATCAATATAAATGGGGAGCAACACAAAACTGCACTGTATGCAGACAACGTTTTAATTTATCGAAACAATCCAGCTAATTCAGTCTCTTGGCTATTCGAACTTTTAGATACTTTTGGAAAGTATGCAGGATACAAACAAAATGTTCACGACACAAAATGACACTCCTTCAAAACAACTCCCGGATAACCTCCATCTCAAATGGGGCCAGACTACCTTGAAATATCTAGGGGTAATGATACCTAAAGATACTTCTACACTGGCAAAGACAAACTATTGCCCCGTCCTTACCAAGATGAAATTAGATTAGCAGAGATGGAACGTCAACCCCTCTGAGCTTTACCCAAAGGGCGGAGACCATAAAAACGAACCTTCTCCCAAGACCTTTTTTTCCAGTTTCAAGCTCTTCCAGTACAAATCTCTACAAAGCAATTCTCTGAATGGGATCAAATTATCTCTAGGTTCATGTGGCGAGGGAAAAAACCCAGGGTAAGGTACAAAACACAGCTCCCGAAAGAACAGGGAGGTATGGCTCTACCAAATTTGAAGGATAATTTTTTCTCAGCTCAGATTAGACCACTGATAAATTTGTGTCACTTAGACTACCATGCATGTCACTCATCAAGGACCCTCCAATTCTGGCGGTACTGGGTAAACAAGGATCTGGAAGAATTCATGAACAAAATTCAAAACCCATGGGCAAAATTCCAAATTAAAATCTGGAAAACAATTACAGATACACATAAATTACATGATAATTTGGGAATAATTAGATGGTGTGCTTGTGATCCAGACTTGAACCGAATCAACTGGAGCTTAGATTTAAAAGCTGGATAGCCAAAAGAATATCAACATTCAATTCAATAGCGTATAAGGCACGGATAAACAGTTTCCAAACTCTGCGAAGAAAACACTCTCGAAAAGCAAGATTTCTTCAGGTGCTTGCGATGACGTCACTATATTTACCAAGTTAATAAAAATCTCACAGGGGGCCGGTATGACCCAGTGCTGAGAGATTTTACATGCCTATACATCAGAATGAACCAAAGGTAGTATATGTAGACTGTACAAGGGCATCATGATGAGGAAAAAAACAAAAAACAGTCTATATTAAAGACAACTGGAAGAATGAAGGTAATTTTGAAATCTCAGGGGAGGAATGGTACAGTTGTTGTGACTTCCAGCGGAAATGCACCAGCTCACATACATGGAGAGAGTTTGCATGGAAGTATCTAATTAGATTCTTTCTGGCCCCTGAATAGAAAAGTGGCTTCACAGGAGATGATGCAAAGTGCTGGAAAATGTGTGGGCACCAGTGCACTCATCACTGGCATATATTCAGGGACTGTCCAGTTACCACAGACTTCTGGTCAAGGATGCACAAAATATTAGAAACCATCTTTCATATGAAAATACCATACCATTTCAAAACTTATATTCTGGGAGGAACCAACTTTCTTACAGAACATTTTATACGTATTTGGAGTTTTGATATCAGCTGTCAAGAAAACCCCATCACCAGACACTGGCTGCATCCTGACCCCCCGTCAATAGAGGAATGGTTAGATATTGTTGGAAACATATATATATATATATATATATATATATATATATATATCATGGAAAAGATCACTTTCTCCCTTCGTTTGCAAATGGATGCATTTTCAAAGTCCAGGTCAAATTGGCACTCCTATGTACAAAATAAACAGGAAGGGTCTATTTAAGAGCAAAATTAATTTTAGGTAACAGTCAAAAATAGAGCTACGGTGTGTGTATTTTTTGTTCTCACATCCTTGGACTCCAGGAGTTCCTTGCAGCGTTCATTGCGGTTGAAGTGAGGCGCCACAGATGGATTAACACAGGTGTGATCTCTGCTGGACAGGATGGTCATTGGCACACCGGAGTAAATCGTCCTTCTCAGCTCATGAGCAATCTGAGTTATCTGTTTGTGTGTCCGTGTGCCAAAGAAAATCTTTGGAATCTTCTTTTTGCTGTCCTTCTCCTTTACGCCATCTTTTGCGACAGCACATGGGCATGCGGTGCAAGGCTCAGTGGGCTGGAGAGAGACAAGAACCACATAATCACCAACAGTCATGCAGTCCTTGTCATGTATTAGACAATCCTATTACCTCATTATGAAATAACATATCCAAAACCAAGAATTCTGTTATTTTCATTGTTTAAGTATAAAAGTTAATCATGACGGCAAAATCCACCCAACGATTTTCAATAGGAGGTTTAAAGAACAAGATTCATTTATCATTAATTACAACTTAAAAATCTATATTTTTGTTTCTTACAGTCAAACCACTGGCCACTTTCACAATTACACCAGTTCAACTATTCGTTGATGCAAATACCTATCCGCCAATAAAATGGCGGCAACTCAGTGTATTTTGGCATGTAGACATGGTCAACATGGCATGCTGAAATTCAAACCAATCATAAGAAGAAAGGTGACTTAAGTGACTATGAATGCGGCATGGTTGATGGTGTCAGATGGACCGGTCTGGTGGACATTTGCAGACACGACTGATCTACCTGGATTTTCAAGCACAACCATTTCTAGAGGTGATCAAGAATGGTCACAAAAAGAGAGAAGATCCAGTGAATGGCAGTTCTCTCGGCAAAAATGTCTTGATAATACAAGATGTCAGAGGAGAAGGGCAATATTGGTTAAAGATGAAAGAAAGGCAACAGTGACTGAAGTAACCCCTAATTTTGACCATGATCTGCGAACCACCTCCAATCATACAACATGGAATTTGAAACCGATGAGCTTTCAACACGAGGAGACCACACTGGGTGCCAGTCCGGTCAGCTCTGAACCGTAAACTGAGGTTACAGTTTGCACCGGCTCATGACTGGAAAAAAATTGTCTTGCATGATTAGTCTGGAATATCTGCTGGCCTATTCAGATGGTAGGGTCAGAATTTGGCATCAAACTCATGAAAGCATGGATCCATCTTGTCTCGTATCAAAGGTTCAGGACAATGTATTCACATGGTCAAATCTCATTGTGGAAACTAGGAGTTGTTCCTTTATAGATAACATTTTTATAAAGCATCTTTCCTCAAAGTGCTGTACAGAAACAGGAGAGTAAAAATTAAAAAAAGGACATTTTAAAATCATGAATTTGTTGTCTTTCCCGCCAGCAGCCAGGGTCACGTTGGGGATGGAGGACTCCAACTAACGGACGGTATGTTTTTGGACTGTGAGAGAAAACCTCAGAAACCAGAAACCACCTTTTAGGGCACCAGTAGAGAAAATGTGGGATAAAAGGGATCGACCAAAACAGCAGAGAAAGATCACATTTTTCAATTTCGAATGGAAAAATCCCCATAAATCCCTCATTTCCATCAATGTAATCATAATGACTCAAAGACGTGGGTGTTCACATCAGTAAGGACCTCACCTGGCCCCTTGACACCACGCAGATTATTAAGAGGGCTCAACAGCAGCTGTACCAGCTGGCCAGAGGTACAGGGGTGTGAGATGTAGGACAATACAGGAATTGACAGGAATCAATCACCATGTAGTACCTCAGGACAATTCTGCAATTCTGCACTTTACATCCAGGATAACCAGTGCTGCACTCAACTGTTAATGTCATTTCACTCTCTACTTAAAATATCTGCATACAACCTGCACCTGTACTTTCTTGCCATTTCTTGTGCTATTCACATTTCTGTGTAAGTTTACATTTGTCTGTACTGTTTGCATTATGACAGTATGTCTACTGTTATTAATTTACCAAAACGTATCTGGATGCAAGTGGACAGAAAAGTATAAATTTCATTGTACAGAGAACCCCATTTCCAGCCTGTACACATGACAATAACACTTTCAATCTTGAATAAGTAGTCATTGTAACATAATTAGTTTTCATTGAGAATTCAAAAACAATTACGAATAAATATTGAATCGTAAATGAATTCTCTTACAGGACAATGATGTGACACAGCAGATCACAAAAAAATTATTCTATCAAAGAATGAGCAAAAAAAAAAAGGTCTGTGACTAAAGTCAGGTAACACATATCAGCATCCCTTAAAAATTCTATGTTTTAGATGCTGGATGTACAGAAGCCCATTCATCCCATGCTCCATGTCATTGGGTATATCAATACATCAGTTGTCATGTATATTAATAATGCCCGCTGTAGAATAACCCACCAAAAGTGAAATAGGATTAAATCAAACTATTAAGCATAAGCTATTCAGCATTGAGCTGTAGATGTGTGGTGTTGTGGATCCATGTAGCCTGGACACAATTGTAACAAAAAAAAAAAAAAAAAAAAAAGGCAAGTCAGCGTTTCTTTTTTTTGTGTGTAAAAGGCCCCCACTGTACATAGATGTACTGTACTACACGGATGAAGGCAATTTGAATATAATACATTTGGAGCGTTTTCAAAATTCAGATTTACTACTGAATTTAGTAATATGGGAAAGATTTCAGACAGGTGATATTTACCTAGGCATATTCCTGTCGAGCT
>CAAKHD010004662.1:85008-115715 GCA_901007705.1 Fistularia tabacaria
CGCTGAAGAAAAACCCACCAAAAGTGAAATAGGATTAAAACAAACTATTAAGCAAAAGCTATTCAGCATTGGGCTGTAGATGTGGGGTGTTGTGGATCCATGTAGCCTGGACACAATTGTAACAAAAAAAAAAAAAAAAAAAAAAGGCAAGTCAGCGTTTCTTTTTTTTGTGTGTAAAAGGCCCCCACTGTACATAGATGTACTGTACTACACGGATGAAGGCAAATTGCATATATTTCATTGGGGGAGTCTTCCAAATTCAGATTTTTTCATGTATTTTGTAATCTGGGCAAGATGTCAGACAGGTGATATTTACCTTGGCATATTCCTGTGGAGCTTGCTGCCTGACTTTTCTGTGCTAAGATACATGGGAAAGTGCACAACGGGTGTCACAAGGTGATCTCTGCACTTGGCTATGGATATTGCAATCTCTTGAAGTTCATGAGTTTTGTAATTTCTCCAGTGATATTATATATATATATATATATATATATATAACTACGTGTTTATGACAACAAAAGCTACATTTGGACCAGCCCGAAACAATATTGACGCTCCTTACAATGGTTTTGAGAAACCGTAACTATCTTAAACTCCTCAAAGTACAATTGGGATATACAGTATTTGTCTCTAATCGAAAAAAGATCATCTGTAGGTATTCCTCGACTTCAGACATGCTGTTTAAACGACTAGGATGACAAATGCATTTTTCTATCTTTTTTCTATTTAGGAGGGTTTGTTTTGTCCCCTGTCACCCCAAGAGCCCATTAGACTATGCACACTGACAACTTTTTTTCTCCTTTTTAACTGTCGATAGAGAAAGGCATTCGGCACAAAGGGTCAAAATTGATTTCACATGATTATTCAGAATACAACATTTTCAAGTGCTTTATATATACAGTTGATAGATTGATTATTTATATTCAATTATAAATGCATAAATCACAGGCCTAAATAAAATCTTATTCCCTAAATGCTGTCTCAATTCCACATCAGAAGGTGTTGATTAACATGAATCACGGCATATGGTGTGGATCAGAAGGTATCACTTTTGATGACAAATAAATAGCTCGGGTTACAGGGAAGCTCAAATTCACCTTGCATGTTTCCACATAAAATATTACAATGTGTGATGGAGTGTAGGCCCGAGTGAGCCCCTCGAGGGCTGCCTGTAAGAGTTAAGAGGGATAACAAACCCTGTGAAAAATAAACAAGGGGGCTGAAGGGCCTCAACACAAGCTCAAATTACCTTTCTCCACTGGAACAGTTACACTCCACAGCCCGGACCCTAGGCCTGATCACCTTACTTGCCGCTACCACATAAAACAGAGCTATCCAAATGCTCGCCCCAAGATGGCCAATAATCACTTATTCATGGGCAGGTGGGGAGAGACGGGGTGGTTCTGGCCAGTGTAGGAGAGCTTGCTGATGAATAGAGGTGATTGTCAAAAGCTACAGCAGGAAACAGCTGACATGAGAGTATCCTTTTACACCTGCCTCCTGAGATGCCAGGACAACAATGCTTCGAGCCTGGCCCCAGAGCCCAAAGCAGACACCCGCTAGAAAGAATGTAGATAAGTGGCAAAGGGGGAAAAGGGGCAAATAGGATACCAGCTCAGTTTGATAAACGAACATAACCAATCTTCAATACAATTCCGCTGGTGTTACTACTGGGGTGCTGCTACACAGCAGATAATGTCCCACATTCAATGTCAAGCGCTGCGGTAGACAGGAAGTGCTTTCTTTTGAACATTGTGTTGAAAAACAATAGTCTGGATAGGACATATTTGCTACTACCCATACTTCAGGAGGTAGATATATGACATAACTGTGGAATTAGCACAGCAGATGCCAGAGGGTTGACCTTAGAATATTCACACAGTCGACTCCTATGCCTTTAGTCTCTGCCCACACCTGAGAGATGGAGTTCTCACACTTCAGGGGGCCAGTCAGAGGGCACCAAGAGGCCACGGGCAGCCGACCACTTAGGTATCACTTGCACCTTATGCTGGACGCCAATTTGCTCCTCATTCCGCAGCTTTAGAAGGCTTGGAATTCATTCCAATAAGAGTAGGCTTCAATAGCCAATATCTCGGAAAACATGACACCAAACACCCCCACCTTCCAATATGACCACATCATGCAGGTAGAGGCCCTGGCCAATATCTGCCCTCTAAAGCACCTGTTTATCCCACGGGCACAGTAACCAGCGGGTGAACCCCATTCAATATTTATCCCTGTGGCTTTCACAGATCAGCAGCTCAGGCAAGGCAAACCCTCTTAATTAAAACTGGAGCTTGCTTCAAAGGGCCCTATTCAGGCCATCAGTCAGCACTCGTGGGACAAAAGAGCCCAGGTCATGTAGCTGCAGGGGAAACTAGAGACGAACACGCTTTTTCGACTTCACTTTCCCTCCTTCTCTTTTTCCACAATCCACAGCTCAAAATCCAAGCCACACACCTGTGGCATGTTCAGAGGCAATACTGCATCAGCCTTTTCTGGCTGAGTGCGTGTAATGATTATGGGTAGCCGACTGGAGCTTGGGGCCCTCGGGAAGCTCCAGGAAAACAATGTTTCCATGCACAATAATTCACACCTTCGATAACACGATGCTCGTTCAGAAAACCGGTCTGTTTGCTCAAATGTTTTACTTGTATTCCAATCAAGAACTTATCATATTTTATCAACCAAAGGTCATTAAAAATTAGAGTGGCAAGTCGGTCTGATCTTAATGGATTCTCTTCATTCATTCATTCATTCATTCATTCATTCATTCATTATCTACCGCTTATCCTACACTTGGTTCTCAAGGGATGCTGAAGCCTGTCCCTGCTGTCATTGGGCGAGAGGTGGTGTAGGCCCTGGACCCGTCGCCAGTCAATCACAGGGCCACATAGAGACAATCATTCAGTCTCTCATTCACAAACTACGGAAATGTTCCCATTTTTTCCAGTTGACCTTATGCATGTTTTTGGACTGTGGGAGGTAACTGGAGAACCCAGAAGAAACCCGTCCAAACACAAAACATGCAATCTATACACAGGGGGAACTGAACCAGGGTCCTTCATGCTGCGAGGTGGAAGCGATAGCCACTGTGCCACTGTTCATAAACCGTTGCGTTCATAAAAATTGAAGTTCATTCATAAAAATGATCCTACTGTATCCGTGCGGGGGTGGGGGGGGTTGCATTTTGTTTTGCAGATCTTCCTTTTCACAAAAAGGTATAGGTGTGAAGATTAAAATTTTTCAACACTTATTCCATCCCCTCGAACTCAAGGTGTTTTACATGGAAAGTCCCCCTGTTATGTTCTGTTTAAATATTTCCTGTTTATATGTTACATTCACCACAAAAATGTGTCTGGACACCGTTCACTGTCTGCAAAAGTGAAGGGGTAAATGTTCCGTCCAGGGTGTGCTTCACATCTTGCCAAATGGGGATAGACAATGAAGGAATTAATTAGTATTTTTAATTTACTTGCTGCTATTTTGCAATTAATACTATTCTTTGTTGTTACTACAGTCACAGAAGCACTCTTGGTAGGTAAGTCTATTGCAAATTCAAACTCACATTAACTAACTCTGAGGTGGGACTTCAGAAAACAAGTCTCCCTTTTTGCTATTATCACAAACTAGGAATATTGTAGCGTTGCAGCATTAATGTTAATGTTTTACCTTGCTTCATTTGCTTATTTGCATGACTTGTCTTTGTTAAAAATATTGGAAATTAACTTTCATTGTTCAGCACTTATACGAACTTCTCCTTGGGAAACCACTGGACACTTCATCTCAAATAAAAGGATAGTCTTAGCTATATTACTGTTAGTCAAAAAAGGTGCATTCATTTTCAATTTTACACTTTATATTCAAATATGTTTAACTTCATTAACTTCTAACAAATAAATTCAAGTTAAAATAAATGCTGATTCATCAAAATTGTCAACAGTACTCTAATATAAAATTTGGTGTAAAGGTTCTTGTACAGGTCCAAAGCAATTCCAGAGGGTGGTGTAGTTCTCCACATAGCAGGCAGCAATAGGTAAAAATAAAAGAAAAAAGCTTAATGTGCAAACTGAGCAAAGTGAGTGGGAAAAATAACAAATCAAGTTATATACCTAGAGTTTCAAATATCAAATAAGTCACTTGTCTGCCCAGAATAACCAGTGGTTACTGTGGCTGTTCTATCTGACAATCTGCATGAAGATTCTGCTACATTACATTGTAATATATTATATTCAAGAGTGCCGCCTCATTCCTCCTCCCAGATTGGGTCTAAAAACAGACTTCTAAAAGTGACCATGACTAATTAAAGTCACACTTTTACCGAGGAAAATACTCCTACCCATTCCTATCTGCAACGGTCAACAGGAGGCAGTCGTCTGAAATGATCATGACTTTTTCATTAGAGTACAGTCACTGATCACTCTTATTGGACAGAACTCTTAACATGAGTTTAAAATGAATTGGAGAACATAAACCATACACGCTGTAAAATAGAGGCAAAACAAGGGTCTCAGATTGAAATATGTCAGACAGTTATAAGTGACAGCCCTAATTGGGTTGATGAATTTCTGAGTCATTTAAAATTAATTTCAAGCAAATCTACATTTTTTTCCCCCTCAAAAACTTGCCCAACTAAACAACTTGAAGAATTTTATGAAATAATAACCAGGGTTATCCTAGACAGAGAAGTCAGTTTTAAAATTATAAGGCACTGTTTTGTAAGACCATCCAGATTTCAATGAAATATTTTTCGGGCTCAACTCAAAATAAAAGTTAAAAATAAAATCACAATTCTGATACGAGTTCAATATCGGGGAGAATGGCTACATAATAAATGTTTTATATCTATGTCTGTAAAGTGTAAGAAGAATCATCTACAACACATCCATATTCAGTCCCACAAAATTAATTTCAAGATGTTTACATAAAAAAAAAACTACAATTACTAAATATTTTATAATGACACACTAAATACACACCATGTATATTTTGTTATATATTCACTAAATTTGCAATATAACTTACCATATGAAAACAGTAAAGCCTGTTCACCATAGTACCATTTCAAAAAGGCACTGTCATATGTGTCATTCAACTGATAAGAATTCAAATAATACACCGTCTGTTTTTGAGGGGGTATCTTTGGCACTATAAGAGGGCTACTATGAAATGTAGCCATGTTTACTTCTATTGCCTTTATAAGTTTATTTCACAGAGTAATGCCATTTAACAGTGTAAAATACAGTGAGTAATTGAGTCATGTTTAGTGTTAATTTGAAAGTTAAATGAAATCAAGAAAACTATATTGGGCAGAAGAGACCACCTCTTCTAGGGTTACGCAGTAACCCGTACAGTACATCCGCACCTTCACTGATCGTACACCTGCACTGTATCCTTGAAGGATGCATACTATGAGGAACACACAGTCTTCCGATCATGTCAGACATCATCGAATCTGACTGACTGACATTGGGTGTCCAGCTTAAATATATGATCTATGGAGGGAATGAGATCATCTTGCAATGATTAGATGTACACTGTACCTCTTCAGGAATGCCATTATCCATTCAAGGTACGACTTAATACATCCCTATCTCTCCTACTGGCAAGGCCTTTATAGAGTTTTAACAAAGTGGTGGATATGTGCTTCTTTCTTTTGCTAAAGCCATGTTTGTCCATGCAAGCATAGAGGGATGTCCAAAATGCATAAATGTTCAAAGTGATACTACATTGCAAGCATGAAATATGACACTTTTATTTCAGACAATCTTGTGGACTATATCACCACCCAGTGGTGGAGGTGGTGAACATGTGAATGAATGTGGAAAAAACACTTCAAACGTCTCAGAGTGCACAATTCTACACAGGACAGCTCAAATGTTCAGTTGTAGGAAGAAAACTAACATGCATTTTAAATAGATGTTTTGTTTTACAACTTAAAGAGGTACTGTCAGTGATTGATGGCCTAGTAAACAATATGACATTTTGTCAACGTCAGCAAGCTGGCATCTTAGCTAGTTCAGCCTGCCAACAATGAAACAGTTAGTTGATCTTTATGAATGTGGGTATGTTATAGCATGTTTGAGTTTTTACAAAAGTAGAAAAGTGCTGAAAAAATGCGGACAATTTAGATTTGTAAACACAATAATATGATTGTAACAGGATGAAACATTTGAATAACATTTAATTTCATATAAATAGAAATAAGAATTTCAGGGGTTAACAAATGTTCAACACAATATTTAAACCCGCCTTCAGCCTGTAAGGTAAAGGCTGGGACAGCAGCTTCCACTCTCACCAGAGCTACGATAACTTACACTTATAGCATGAGTGTCTGAAAGCACCCGATCAAATATATTCTGTTCATTCAAGGTCTTTTTGAAAGCATCAAATGGTCTGATAGTTAGACATCGAGCTGATGTTAATATCACTCAGAGACTTGCACAAAATTACAACTTGTATTTTGCCCCAGAAATCGCAGACAGCCTGCCTTTTCCATGAGAGGTAGAGGTCTCCTGTCAAGTTGAAATTCCGTCAGCTGTCATGCATACCCCACCTCTCGTGTCAAACTACCTATCCAAGAGGCGGGTAAGCACAATTTTGTAATGCCAATGAACATTCCATTATGTTGTTGAAGACCAATGGCTCAAATTGATACAACTTGATTGTAACGATTTTTACTATCTTAAAGAAATAAAACAGTGTGTAGACTTTAGTTGATTCCAGGAGACAAAGTCACAATTCAAGACTTTTTGGGGCAAAGCTGCTGTAAAACAATTACCAACCTAAATCCATATTTAAATCACCACCTGAAATCTGGTTTGTATCTCTAACACAAACTGTTTTGGGATATGCCATCTTTATATCAGCACGCCCGACTGTTTTTAATTGTACTATTGCAACTACTTCTACAACAGTGACTACTGATACTGTTGAAAAACATCATGTGCAGCACTGGACAGGTTTATGGCTTGGTGACTGCTCAACTAAAGCATTAGAGCATCGATTCGCTTTAAATGACTCAGCAGTTACAGCCATAGTTTCTAATACCATCAGGACATGAACATTATCACCCTCATGCATCTGTGAGCCAAAAAAATTAGCCCTGGTCAGCATCTTGAGAGGACACTCACACAGCATGAGGACAGTCCTGCTGCCTGGCTCTTTGGCTCCATGGTCCACCTATGAGGACTTGATGGCTGACCTTCAAGCTCCGGCTCGTCATCTAGAAATACTACTCCACGCTCTGAACGCTGCCTTTTACGGCTCTAAAAAAAAAGCAGAGATTTCACATTATTTAGCATGTTTTAGTTACTGTCAATCAATGCACCCCATCTCAGTATTTCATGAGCAGGGAAAAAAACATGGATTCATCAAACTGAGGAGGTGACTTTAAATTCTGAAAAAATATTTAATATTGATTTTTTTTCCCCCCGGAGTAGCTTTCTATTTGTACCAACATAATTGTTTCGGATGAAAATGACTTGGATAAAAACTGTTCCTCTTAAATTCTTTTTTTTCCCAACGTCCTTGTATATTTTTACTTAAAGCTTTTTGAGATTCATCATGTTTAAAACGGATTTTAGACGTCAAATTCATGAAGTAACCATAGCTGAGAAAGTAATACATCAGAAACGTATGCTGTTTTTGAAGAAAGAATTGATAAAGATATCAGTTTTAGATGACTGTCTTGTCGATGCTTGGCGTTAAGTGAGGATTAAAAAGCGGGTTGCCATAAAGTTATTTCCGCTTGTATTTGTACTATTGTTCATGTAAAATGATGCCGATGTGTGATAGACATCTCAAAAAGCATATTTCGAAGCAACAAGGATGGATATGATCAGGAATGAGTCCACTAGAAGGACGGCACATTTTAGATGTTCTGGAGATAAGCCAGACAGATATGGTTTGGACATGTACAGAGGAGGGATTGCAAATATATGGCTGGGGGGGATGCTGAGGTTACAACTGCTCAGTGGGAGGCCTGTAGGACGTCCAAAGAGAAGATTTATGGATGTAGTAAAAAGGGGACATGAAGACAGTTGGTGTGAGAGAAGAGGATGCAGAGGACAGGAGTAGATGGAGGCAGAGGATTAACTCTCGCGACTCCTGAAGGGTACAGCTGAAAAGAATCGAGAGAGATACATAGATGTGTATACAATATTAATGACTACCTTGTGTTCCAGAGTACGAATGCGTTTCTTGTCTGTTTGGAAGTCATCATGGTTCTCTCCTGATTTCAGGGAGGACTGGAAAGCCTTACCCAGGCGAGATGCAACTGTGTTTCTGGCCTGCAACTCATCTTAAAAAACAGCCAATGTATCTTGTCAATATGCACTAACAAAAACAAGAAAATAATTCTGTTGTGTTTGGTGCATGTAAATGTTTAAGCCAGTTCAAGCAGATAATGAGAAATCCAATCCTGTGGATAGTCTGTACTGACTGCAACTACCTGAGGTTGATTGAATAATGTTCATGGCGCAGTACGACAAAAAAGGCATGTAAGAAGGGAAAAACAATTGAGATTTCCATGAACTTCAGAAATTGCTCTGCAACTCTAATTTGCGACCATAACTTCACTTGTTGCTGCCTTGTCTGCCTGGGTCCTTTTGAGAATTCAAAAGAAACAAAAGGAACTAAATAGAAAAGCAACAAAAAACTCTATTTTTTTGATATATTCATAAATAACTGTCTAAAAAGGAAACTTGCAGCATTTCCACTCAATTTGAACCAAAACTGTGTGTCTCAAGTTGCCTCGTGATAGCAAAACAAGAGTAAAAGGCACTTACTAGTTTCAGATGTTTGGAGCGGTTTGCTGGGTGAATTAGTGAGGTCAATAACAGCCGGGAGGGATGAAGCTGGAGTTGAAGGGCAGGTGACTTTATTGTGGCAGACACACTGGCACGGATTATTCACACGTGACTTTGTACAATCTCCAGTGCTTTTGTCAGACTGGATCTTGTCCTCCACTGAGCCTCTTTCTTGTTCCAATTTAGCTAGCAGGGCAGAGGCAGTTGCATGAAAGTCTGTGCATTGGACACCTAAACAGCCTTATCTATGTGATCCATTTAATTAAGAAGGTGCATTTTGTTTTATGACCATTACCAATACTCCAAAATACTCTAAACCCATGATTGAAATTTGAAATCAAATTTAGAAAGCATATGTCAAAGTTCACTCGACTGTATTTCATGAAATTGGCAATTTATATATTTTTACATTTCTTGAAGACATAGGTAACAAGAAAAGAAAGGTAAAACTGCCATATGTTTAGTGTGACACTCAAAACTGTGTTACGGTCCCGTATAAATAATTTATTTATACCGTAATAAGGTGTTGCCAATATACTGTTTCACAGAAAAAGAAGATAGTTATTCATCTTGCTAACTTAATGAATGTAAAGAAACTTGAAAGGTACGGTAAGATGCAGAGGCTTTTCCCCTGAGAGCAATTTGAACAGCAATGTTTGAAAAAAATTGGTGGAGAAAAATTTAAAAAATATAGATTTTTTTATAATTTGTCAAATCAAATGAACATTTCGTGAGGTCATGTGTCCCCTGCTGAAGACCACTACTGTTAGTGATAAGGATACCAAAGAAACAACCAAAGGTCAAAGGTCAAAATCCAGAACTGTTGAACTGTCAAGTGAAATGGATGGAAGTGATTACAAGGCAAGAGGCACAATGACTTTTCACTCAGTTGCAAGATCATGTATCAAATTGCCTGGTTTGTAATCAAAGGACATTGTAATCAGGATATTACTTTCAATAATTTATTTTGACTACCTTTTTTAAAGATAACAGTGAAAGCAAAACCTAAATTTCAATCTGTCTCTGGTCCAGGGTCACACTGCTTCTTCGGTATTCTTGTTGAATATTTTAATTTCAAACAAAATTATGAGGGAGCCAAAGCTCTTCCTTTTGTACTTTTTAAAAAAGAACTTGGAAAATTAAGCAAATTAAACGGTCTACTTTACTGGCGTATTTTTTGCATGATTGCTGTTCGGCCGATCACAAGGCCTCGCTCACACAAATTTTCCAATGAACATTCTGCATGTTTTTGGACAGGGAGGAACACGGAGAACCCTGAGGAAACCCAAGCTGACGTGAGGCAGAACATGCAAACTCCACACAGAAAGGTGGGGATCAAATCAAGGTCCATCCTGCTGTGAGGCAGGAGCTGTACGACAATAATCAACAGCAAACTAGATCTGTTACACATGATATTGTCAATACCTGCACAGGGGATTTTCCAACATTATGGCAGAGTACTATCTGTCCCTCTAAATATCATAAGCTTTTCTCTCAGTGACTGAAGAGAAATATCTTATATTCTTCTTTCGGCTTTTCCCTAAATAGGGCTCACCACAACAGATCGTGTGTTTCCATCTTGCCCTATCCTTTATGTCTTCCTGATGGCAGTTCCATCTCCAACATCCTTTTACCAAAACACTCACTTTCTCTCCTCTTCAGATGCCCAAACCATCTCAAGCTGGCATCTCTGACTTGGTCTTCTAAGACCTCTGACCTGGGCTGTTCCTCTAATTTGCTCATTCCTAGGTCTATCCTCCTCATTCTCATTCTTTCGGTCAAAGCTGCGGTCTCCGAGCCATAAGGACAGGTCTCACCACCGTCCTGTAAACTTTCCCTTCACTCTTGCTGCTACCGTTGGACCACAGATAACTCTTGATACTCTTCTCCGTCCACTCCAGCCTGCATGCACTCATTCCTTGCCCTCTTTTCCATACTCCCTGTTGCTCTGAACAGTTGACATTAGAATTTAATATTTATTAATATTAAATTTTGACTGTCCAATGTATGCATTTT
Source organism: Fistularia tabacaria (assembly GCA_901007705.1). NCBI lineage: Eukaryota > Metazoa > Chordata > Actinopteri > Syngnathiformes > Fistulariidae > Fistularia > Fistularia tabacaria. The sequence goes on from CAAKHD010004662.1 coordinate 95,835, forward strand.
CAAATTTAAAATGTTGGGATGATAAAACATGTATGAGATAGCAGTGACTTAGCTTATCATCTCCACATTTCCCATTACACATTATGAAGACACCAAACGACTGATGTTAAATAATAAAAATAAGTCATTGTACACACAAGATTTCTTTTATGAACTCTGAAAATGGGTGTGAGAAATCCATGCAGTGAACATTTGTGGATGCCTGGGAGGATATTACCCTTCATAAATTGTGTATTGGTGGAAGTCAAACAACACTTACCAAATTGTGCAGTCTGCCACCCAAGAGAAGAGCACAGCAAGGCCAAACTCTTACCACTTCCTGTAGGACTCTCCAACAAACAGTGCTGCCTAGAGTTTAACCCTCGTATGATCTGCAATCACATTTCAGATAATATCACGTAAAAAGAGGGTAACACATAAATGAAACCCCTAAATAAACAACCCTCATCAATTATTGATATAACTACAGCCTCGATACACACCGCTGTCCAATCGCTATGCAATCACAATGTATTCAGCAGTTTTGGAATATCAGTTCAGTTTTAAAGTATAGCTGAAACATGATGATGAGGATATTCATATTGAAGTGATGCTATAGTGGCTGTTATTACCTTAAACATGACTGTCAAAATCCATGCAATAAATATAGCCTATCAGGTTGATGTTTGTTTTTTTTTAATAACAGGTGACTCAAATTTGTTCTTGTAATATTCTATTGTTAAAATTTTTTTTAGTTTTATTAATCTACATGTTGATCTCTGCTGGAGAAAAATATTTATCATACACTTACATTTTTTGTGAAGACATCACTATAAAACTCATATCTGGACAATATCATATTTTACATCCACTTAATGCATGTGCTCCCTGTGCAACCTGTGTGTTTGGACATATAATTTTCTAGTTTAAATAGCAAGTCTCTCAACCAAATTCATGAAGTTATTTAGAGAAGGTTCCCAAAATTATCTCTTATCACTCATTCTCTATTTAGCATGTCCTGCACAAAGGGTATTAGAGGTGCTGATAATGGGCATGGGGCAGGGTACACCCTGAACAAGTCTAATGAAAAGGCCGTATTTCGGGACCACCCTTTGCAGCTATAGCAGCTTCAACTCTTCTGGGAAGGCTGCCCACAAGGTTCAGGAGTGTGTTTATGGGAATATTTGACCGTTCTTCCAGAAGCGCATTTGCGAGATCACACACTGATTTCGGATGAGAAGGCCCGGCTCTCAGTCTCCACTCTAATTCATCCCAAAGGTGTTCTGTCAGGTTGAGGTCAGGACTCTGTGCAGGCCAGTCAAGTTCATCCACACCAGACTCTATTGACCATGTCTTTTTGGACCTTGCTTTGTGCATTGGTGCACAGTCATATTGGAAAAGGAAGAGGCCAGCTCCAAACTCTTCCCACAAAGTTGGGAGCATGGAATTGTCCAAAATCTCTCGGTATGCTGAAGCGATATCAAGCATCAGCATTTGGACATTTCGGACAATTCCATGCTCCCAACTTTATTGTGTGTGACCTCACAAATGCCCTTCTGGAAGAATGATCAAAAATTCCCATAAAGAAAAGAGTTGAACCGGTTATAGCTGCAAAGGGTGGTCCGATGTCATATTGAACTCTAAGGATTAGGAATGGGATCACACTTAAGTTCATATGCAACTCAAGGTAGGATATATTATATGTGAAATCATTTCCTAAATCCCATCAGCATCATTCCTAGTGCTGTTTTCAAGGAAAATGCTTCATATTAAGTTATTATGACAGTGATATTGTTTTTGATTATAGCTGTTTTACATTTTTACAACTAAATATAAGCACCAAACACTGACTCAGTGATTTAGAAATTATCTCTGAGCCATTGAAACTCCTGGTTTCCATTAAAACATCCAGTTCAGGAAGAAGACAGGGTTATTTTGAGCAAAAGAAATTAGCATTTTATACAAATATATTTTCATGTGGCAAAGTATCTTCATACTGTACCATTAGTCTAACAAGCAAATTATTCAATAAAGGTGATAAAAGACATAAATCATGTGTATCTGTTTGTTTTACACTTTAAACCAGGAAAAAAAAAAATCAATATACTGAGGGGTATTTGAATGTGTCAAAAATGTCATGACGGAACACATTTCAATATATATAGTAAGACATAGCAATGTTTTTTTTTTCCTTCTAATGGCAAGAGATGTTGTTAAACTTGTTTGCTCAAGTATGTTTAAACCTCTTACAATGTTGTTCATACATCACTTTCACTCAGAATGTTTTTATGCTCACATTTTTCTTTAGATTGGGAAATCCATAACCATCATGGTGTAGAATATACTTTTTTAAGATGAAAACAACAACACAACAAACAAAAATACGGGTTGTGATGTTTCTTCTTGTTTTCGTTGTCATACAAGATCCACTGTTTGCCACTGCAAGGCGATGAAAAACCTTTTCCAGGAGTGGCCAGCCTTCTAAAATGACTCTCAAGAGCGCAAACATTACTCATCCAGGAAGTCACCAAAGAATACAGAACAACACCTAAAGCATTGCTGGCCACGCTTGCCTCGGTTAAGGTCAGTGTTCATGATTCTACAAGAAGAAAGAGACTGGTCATAAATGGCATCCGCGGGAGAGTTCTAAGGCAGAATCCACTGCTTACCATTTGACAAAAAAACATCAAGATTATCCCCAAGACTTTTGGGACAAATATTCTGTGGACTGACAAGACACAACTGGTACTTTTTGGGAGGTTTACGTCTCCTACTACTGGCATTTAATAAAAATGACATCATGCCGCCAGTCAAACACAGTGAGGAGAGCCTAATGATCCAGGGCTGCTTTGCTGCTTCAGGACCTCAACTTACTCTCTGGACAAGAAAAACTGAAGGAGAAAGTTCAGACATTAGTTTGGGACCTTAATCTCAAGCACACAAGGAAAATGCTGCCGGACAATGATCTGAAGCACACCAGCAAGTCCACCACAGAATGCCTCATAAAAATCAAGGGTTTTGGAGTGATGCGGTCAAAGAGCGGACTTTAACCACATCGAGATGTTGTGGCAGACCGTCAAACATTCATGCGTGAAAATCCTGTCATGTGGCTGAATCAGACAGAATCACTGGCGTTTATCATAAACGCTTCACTGCAGTTATTGACGCCTCGGATGGCACAATCGTCTCTTGGGATAAGGGGGCAATTACTTTTTCACACAAGGCCAGGTTTATGTGGATGCATTTTATCCCCTTAATTAATGAAGCTAACATTTAAAGATTCCCTCTTGTATCTTTTTAGGTTAGCTTTGTCTGACAAATTAAAAATCTCTGAAGGAACACATGCTTTTTCACAGTACTGCAGATATCAGTCTGACATTTGGTGACACTGAATACAACTATGATTTCAAAACGGCTCTAAATTAGTCGCTCATAATTATTAGGCCCATTTGGAAGATCCTGGATGAAGTGCTTCTCCTGGATGAAGTGCTTCACCGGGTTAATGTGGTGACTTACTGAGTTCATCATGGCCAACTGGGATGCATAAGCCTTGCAGGGGAACTGGATCTTCACCCCACCAATAGTGTATTCCACTGATGATGCAGTCATGTTTCTCGCTTCCTCATACACAAAAACACGTGTAAGCAGAATAAACCTAAGCAAGACCAAACAGTGTTTTGTTCTTAAAAATCTGATTTCGCTAAGAAATGTTACATTTGTCTGACGCGGACATCACTGACGTTACCTACCTGAGATCTGAGAAGACACTTGTTTTGTTGGCATCTATGATATGACAACAACCAGCGCCCCACCAGTAACGCCGTTCATTCCTGCTGTGTCTGTTTATTCGCCGGTGACACCGGTGGCGAGAAAAAATTGTGGCGGCAAACTGAGAAAAACGCCTTGGACAAAAACTGTTTATGTTCCCGCTCTGAAACGACATGGAGGGACAAGGCCTAAAAGCTACCATCGTATCCACGCGCTTCCTATCACTGCTTTCAAAATAATATTGATAAAATCGAAAGACGAGAATAAATTAAACATATTTGCAAGTAGAGTTAGAAAGTGAGAGCGTACTTACTTTTTTTTTTTTTTTTTACCAATTGACACGTCTTTACTTGATACATTCGATAGCATTCGATAGAACGGACCAGCTATTAGCCATCGATGTTACGAAGCGGAGCTAATGTTGCTATTTTGACGCTTTTATTTTGACGTGCGGAATTTGAGCTCTTCTTCGGCAAACACCGGAAGTTACATTTGCATTTTGGCCATGACTTCCGGATTACGTTTCAATTGAATGTACAAAATGATGGAGGAAATTTTAATTGAGCATAAAAGTAAACAGTCACGAAGCGGGATTGTGATAGATTAATGAACAGAAAGCAGTGGTTTGATAAACCGCAGACCGAAAAGTGTGTACATTGTGATAAACTGGCCTGTAAATGTGGGTCATCGTTCTCTGGATTCCAGCTATGAACAGTCAAATGTGCATCACTGGACATTACGGTGCAAGTCATTTTGACAAGGCCGGAGCAATTTTGTGTTAGAGGAAAGAGTCATTGGTATAATTGGTCATTTATGTTCTTTTTGAACATTTGGTAGTGTCTTTTCAATGAAAATGTATTTTTATAGGGCCTGGTTAAAGTCCGACGAGGGACCTCCTCCGGGTTCTCAAGTTTCCTCCCACAGTCCAAAAAAACCATGCAGCAGGTTAATAGGAAAAAATGGGAAAATTGCTCTTGTGTGTGAATGAGAGAGTGAATGACATGTCCATCTGTATTTGTGGCCCTGCGATTGACCGGCGACCAGTCCAGAGTGTACCCCTCCTCTTGCCTAAGCAGCTGGAATAGGCTTCGGCATCCCCCAGACCCTAAGGAGGATACGCTGTAGATAATGGATGGATGGATATATTTCTTTATAATCTTTAAATTCTACTTAGTTTCCTGAACAATTTTTTCTCAATTTTGATGGTTCTCAACACCCTGCCTGAAATTTGAACATGTAAATGCTCATAACTTAAAAAAAGAAAAGTATTTATTAACTTGAACATGTTCTCCTATAAGGACATGATACATTGATGAGAAATGATGACATGAATATCAAACAATCTCCGGTTGTACTGACAAGGAGAATACTACATGGACTTCAAGTAATGTGGATATGTCTTTTCTGTAATATCAAAGTTCCCCTCTGGTAGGTACTTTTCCCTCAAATTAAAACATTTCCAAGATTTGCTGTGAACCACATCTGGCTATTTTTCATATGCAGGTTGATACAAAGTCTACAATGCAATGAAATGCTATGGTCAAGAACCAATTGACTCACGAATCACAACACAGTAAAACAATTACTGCAAAATATAAGCAAAAGTCTAAAAAAATGTAAAAATATAAACATTAAGATCGCATAAAGTAAGTGTTTCAAAGTACATGATCAGGACTCAGAGCAAAAAGAAGAATGTAAACATTGAAATTCTTAAAGTCTGTGTGCAAGAATTTGTATGATAATAGGTCAGGTTTGTGCAGTGTCTTAAACAGTTTATCCTTTGTTTAGGAGCCTGACAACCTGATGGTAACATTTCTTCAGCCTTTAGTTTCTTGCAGGCACATTCCTGTACCGTCTGCCAGATGGTGGCAAGCAGAAAAGTCTCTGTGCAGGATGGCCATGATCCTTAATACGGCATTCTGTAGACACCGGTGACTTTGAATGTCCTGCTGGGAAGTCGGACTGCTTCCGAGGATGTACCGTGTATCTGCATCGCTCTGTAGTGTTTTCCGTCTGTGACTGAAATTGTTCCAACACCACACCATGATGCAGCGCGGAAGCAGGATCTGTACGTTGCTACGATAAAAGTTCTTAAGGACGCTAATGTTCATACACAACATCCCCTGAAACATGAAATGTATCACAGCTTCTATCTCTGTCAAGTTTTAATCCACTTATGGTGACGCTGAAATATGTGAGTGAAGCAATAATCCCAGGTGAGGAGGCAATAAATATTTGCTACATGTTCATCTTACTAGACATTGAGGGAGATCAAATTTCAGTGTTGGGGAATGTTTGATGTCAAATAGGGGCCCATCATATGTCCAACTAATTTTCTCAAAGTGCTAAAATATTGGAAAAAAGGAGCATACGCATGTCCCTACATGACAGATTTGAAGAACAGGGAAAAAGATTAAGCTTGGACAACAGCATAAATCCTTGATATGGGCCAGGACTGGTTGTGGCATTCAAGAAAATCAAGTGAGAGGTGAACAGAGAGGCTGTTGATATGTACCATGTCATGAAGAAAACACCAGACCAGGACGGCCAAAGAAAGTTAACTGCTACAGAATTGGTCAACCAGATACAGAAATAACCCAGCCCTTGTCAGACCAGGGGTTTACATCCTTAAATCCTGGAGTACCCAAGACTCATCTTCACCGATCAGGTGTTTTGGGTCTCCTACTGTCAGACACTACTAATCACGAGACCCCGTCACAGTCGATCAGACTCTTGTTGTCCTTATACTGCTTGAACTTTACCTCCTCCATATGAAACCAGCCAGAGGACCGTAAACTTCGACATCATAAATTCTGGGAAAGTCAGATCAAACCAGTTGATGCAAAACGGTCTGAAATCCTGAGTTACTACCCTAGCATATACGCAGCTTTTAGACTGATGCTAACCGTATATGTTGATTTTGAACTACCGTAATGCAGTAAGGCTGCCTATTTGATAACCAATTACAAGTGACAGTCATTAAATATAAGTAGTTGTATATTTGTTATATTATGACAGTCAGTAAATGTGTACAATGTAGGTTTTAACAATAGCTTGTTAAGTTCATTATTCAGGTTCATGTAGATTCTATGTAAGAATGCAGAACAAAAATGAATTTCCTTAAATGTTTGCACTGCACCTACATGTGTTACTGGCCGAGAATTTGATTTCAGTTGGATTGTTCACCTGGTCTGGTTGATGCATTTTTACTTGGTGATCACGGCTTCAAAATCGCATCAGCCACTGACATGAGCACCCTGTGTCCCCAGCAGTAGCAGCTCTCCCTCAGTGCTCCCAGGGCCTCTCCTGGGGACCTGCCGGAGGCTCTTGATCGGGGCGTGGGGCTTGCTGTTCTCAGAGGAACATAATAAACAGTTTGGGCCATGGCTCCTCCATATCATAGCTGTAGATTTTGCTGGTTTAAAGCGTATTCTTTCCAGGAAAATGGGATTTTTCCAGACCCCTGAGAACTCATCTGCCATCTGACTCTATAAAAAAGGTCATCTTATTGTGTTTAGCTAAATACCCCAGACCCGTCAAGACCACGTTGGAGCAACACCATGTTTCCAGCCAAATGTATGAACTTATGCTGAACTACTGTTGAACTTTAGACATAAAAAGACTTGCAGGAAATCAACATTTGACTGGCGCCTGACAGTCAAATGTTGGCTCTGTAAATTGATGCAGTACATTCATTATTCTCTTTGCCCTTGCCATGCTGGTCAAATCAGCTGAGACCAAAAGTCAACTATCCAATTCTGGCATTTGGCTGGTCACGGATGACGTGACTGTCAAATCACAATTAGATCCTTTTTTTATCTATCACTTATGAGGTACTTGACCGCTTCCGGTGTTGTCTAGCATCCTAGAACTGCAGTCATGCCACATTTCAGAATTGAGGTCTCATTGTACCTAAAACTTTATTAAACCCTTGTAGGAAGTAGTTAACCCTCTGCGTTGAACATATTATGGATGAAATATTTTAGTATTAGCAAATTGTATCTGTGCACTTTAGTAATTTGTTATGTACATGTCATCATTATTTTGTTAATTGAATGTCACTGTGGGACAGTGAGAAATGTCTTCTCAATTCCTCTATGTCTGATTCAAGTGGAGAAACTGACAATAAAGCTTACAGTGATGAACAATGAGCAGTCAGCGGCTCAATCACAGTCAGAGACACTTAATATGTCCCCGAGGGGCAGCTGGAGCAATGTCTTGCTCAACAACACTCAGGAAACTCTCAGTTCCAAGACAACCGCTCTGCCAACGGAGCCATGCCACTCCTGAAAATCCTTGTCTTTCCAGAAAGGCCATTTTGGTTCTTTGCCTTTAACTTAAGACACGACAGAGATCTGATTTGCAACCGCTGGTCAAGTTATATTTATTTTGTTGACTAAATGTGTTTGTTTTAATTCTGAAACGCTTTGATAGCAATATGTATCATCTGCCTTTCTACACTCAAGACTATATATTATTCCTTTTGTTATGCTGATCAGATGTTCAATTGCCTGTTCCATCTCTGATTGGTTGAATGCAAAGTACTGTGTCTCTTGGAATTCTTAAAATAAGGGGTGACTTGATGTAATCGCCCTGGTACTTAAGTTTGCTGATGCCAGGCGAGAGGCGGATGAAGAAGATAATTGACTTTAGACTTGGTTATAAAGACAAATATTGTGGCATTTAAATTTGACGCAGGGAATACATTTTTAATGTAATGTGAACATAAATTTCAACTCAGTGGACTTCAGAGGAAAATTGAAAAAAAACAAAAAAAAACAATGCATATTAAAGCATTGTGTAAGAGGAGAGGCCACATCGCTACAGATGTGTGCACAAAACTTGTCCAACTTGTCCTCTTAAGAAAACGCAAGGCACTGAGCGCCAAAACAAATAGACACATAACGTTTCTATTTTCAGACCACCGTACTGATAAAAAAAATGTTTTCATTGCCTTTGAAACTACCATAATGCAGTAAGGCTGCCTATTTAAGATAAGATAAGATAACACTTTATTGATCCCCCATGGGGGAAATTCAGCTGTTGCAGCAGCAACATTAGAAGAGAATTTGATAACCAATTACAAGTGGTAGTCATTAAATATAAGTAGTTGTATATTTGTTATATTATGTCAGTAAATATGTACAACGTAGGTTTTAACAATCGCTTGTTAAGTTCGTTATCCAGGTTCATGTAGATTCTATGTAAGAAGCAGAGCAATGGTTGAATTCCCTTCAATGTTTGTACTACACCTACATGTGTTACTGGCCGAGAATTTGATTTCAGTTGGATTGTTCACCTGGTCTGGTTGATCCATCAAGTCTAATATAAAACACTCTTAAATTCCAGTTTATTTTTTTAAGGAAAAATAAGTGTGCAACAACAGATGCAAGCCACAATATCCGCCACATCTACAAACATTGGTGGTTTACAATGTTTTTTAAATTTTCATGAAGGTGTGCAGACATCAGATGATTGGAGCCTCCATATACAGTGCGATCCATTAATGATTAGAGTTGCTTTAGAGCAGCTTCAAATTAGGCACACAGCAGTGATTTGTAGGGGGGCACAGTCACAATCTGCACAATTACTCTTTTATGTGGGCCTATCTTTTGTAACACTTTTATAACACAAGGGTTCTGTGAAGATGTTCAAAGGTTTTAATAAGATGATTGAATTTATACTTCTGAATTCACTTTCTCATCACGACATGATCTGAAGATTCTAAGCCTCAAGACAGACATAGGACATGTACCATTTGCATGCTAAATCTGCCAATAAAAATTCTAAACTAAACAAAATGTGATAGATAATAAACCCATAAATGTTATATTCTTTTTAAAAATTGTTTAAATATTTTTTGTAACTTTAATAGGATAATTTATTGATATGTTTTAAAGTTTACACTGTTCACATGCATCCGCACAAAGGACGTCATTATCCAAAAGGTGAAATTCTTTAATACCCAGAAGATTTCTTAAAAGAGTATATAAAACGTACAGGGGTGATAAAGCCAAGGGACAAACACACTGTAATGGTTGGGTGGATGTGTTTTCATTACTGAATCATACAATATTTTTGAACCAAGTTGCAAACTCATCTAAGAAACTGCCTTTCTTTCAGTGAATAAAACAATTGACCAGAATTGTAGTGACCCTGCTATTCTTCCATGTAACAAAACATTTAGGCGAAGCAGAGCACATAACAAAAAGGTACTTGATCATAAAAATCAATCTTTTTGTGTCTTAATTTAAGGGTCCAATATTTGGTATCAGTCGCTCAGACCTAAAAAGGGTTTTCATTTTAGATTTTAGCGGTTGAATATCAAATCTCAGTTAACTATCACACCAACTACCGCAGTCGCATCAGTTGAGCAGTTGACGGTTGTTGAGAAGCATTCTGAGGAAAAAGTAACCTGGACAACATGAATAAAAAAGGGCTGTCATGGAGGATCAGTGATAGGGCTTGAGGAGCCCATACATATTAGAGGGATGATTGAAAATATCCAAATGATGCTGTGAACAATTGAAACTAAATTTAATTTTAAACTTTAAACAGCCTGAGTCATTATGATATGAAATGCTTACTTCACTTTTTACATTTACTTATATGTCAGTACAGACAATGTAGCTTACTGGATAGTGAGCGTAGAAGCACCTTCACTCATGTTCAAGATACATTTCTGGTGGTTAGATAAGATACTAAAAATACATAAATTTGCATGCAATGTTATATGGACATAGTGAGGGACATGAGAGCTATGGTTGAGCTCATCAGTGACTGATTTTATCGAAAAATTACACTTACAGGTGCATCTCAATAATTAGAGGAGTAGAAAAGTTCAGCATTTCTAGTCAGGTGTTTCAGAAAGGGAACATTTTGTTTATTATAGACTCATTCCATGTAAACTAAAATATCTTAAGCATGTTTTGATAATTATTTCCTATCACTTAGAAATGGAAACAAAAAAATGTATCTCAAAAATAGTGGAGTGTTTCAGGTCAACTTTTAGTCAAATCTCAGTATCAATACCATTAATCACCATCAGGTTACAGTATATGCAAACAACTGTAACCTGTGAGACTGCTAACATGAAAGCTGTCCAGAACACTTACTAACACCCTCCACAAGGAAGGTCAGCCACAGAAGACCATTGCTGACGGTACAGAACATTCGATCAAAGAATATTCATAGATATTTGACGGGAAAGGGAAAAGCACAGGAGGAAAAGGTGCACAAGCACCAGAGACGGCTGCAGCCTTAAAAAAAAAAAACAACAACTTGTCGAGCAAAGCTTATTCAAGAACTTGGGAGAACTTCACAAAGAGTGGATTGAGACTGACATCGGTGCATTAAGAGCCACCACACAAAGACGTTTCCAGGAACTGGACTACGGGGATCACATTTTGAGTGTCAAGCCACTCCTGAGCCGGAGGAAACATCAGAAGCACATGATCTGTGCAGAGAGAAAAAAATGGACCGTAGTTCTGTGGTCCAAAGTCCTATTTTAAGATGAAAGTAAATTTTGTATTTCATTTGGAAATGAAGGTCCCGAACTTAGGAGGAAGATTAGCAAGGCACAGTACCCAAGTTCTTTGGAGTCCAATCAGAGGTGTCCAGTCAGTGATACTTGGTGTGCCATGTCGTCTGCTGGTGTTGGTCCGCTGTGTTTTATCAAGTCCAAAGTCAATGAATGTGCTTGATCGGTAAGTCAACTTGGCTGACCTGAAACCTGTAGAGAAGCTATGGAGCATTGTCAAGAGGAAGATGAGAAGCCACACCCAGCAATAAGGTGAACTGAAGGCCTCTATCGCAGCAACCTGGGCTTCGATGACACCTCAGCAGTGCCTCAGGCTGACCTCCATCTCCATGTCATACTGCAATAATGCAGTACTCAGTGACAAAGGAGGCCCAACCAATTATTGAATGCAAAAATGAAGAGACTTTCAAGAAGTTTGGCCTTCCTGCATGACAAATCCATTTTTACCTTTCATGTGAAATATCAGAATATTTTGATAAACTGAATGTTGAGTTTTCTGGGGCTGTATGACATAATCACTGCATTGCAAACAGAAAAGGCTTTAAATTTGTGAGCTTGATTGGAACAGATTCACTTTTTGATTCAAATGATGGTTAAAAAAAAAAACAAAAAAAAAAAAACAAAACAATTATTAAGGTATTCTAATTTTTCAAGATGCACTTGTCTATACATATACTTTTTTATTTTTTAAAGAACCAGTTCCGAATTTCAAGCCTTTAAAAAGCATTGAGTATTTACATAAGTGTGACTAGTTTTGAATGAGTGTTGCCAGATGGCCAAGTGAAGTATGGCACATAAAAGTGCTTGAAGAAGGACACTGAAAACAAACAAAAAAAGATTTCTATGAAGCTACTTTAACAATGACGATTGTACCTGTCCTGTGCAAGATGAAGACTTTCCATGCCCGTGGATGTTGGGCTACTTTGAGATGGGATCATGTGCAGGATCACTGGAAACTACAGACACTGGTTTAGGAGAGGCAATAAGTTGATGTGTCCACGTGTGCATTTCAACACACACACACTGTCGTCTTGCTATGCTGCTGTAGAATAGGGGAGATATTGCTAGACTCCTGTTTTTTCTCAGCGTTGTGTTGAGCTAGCGGTGGCCTATTTGCTGTCCTGCGACGGGCTTTCTTTGTTGAATGACCCAATGAAGATGGGGAAGTAGATAGGTCAGCTGTTCTTTTTCCATTAGGTGTCCTGCTGCCAATGGTCCTGTTTGTTGGATTTGACTGATTTGGCAGGTCAACGTTACCACTCGGAAAAAGTGATGAAAAAGCAAACGGATTTGATCTATTCATGTGGTAAAGGTTATTGCTGCCTGATAGTCCGTCCCGCCTTTCAAGAGCAGGAAGAAGCTCACATGAAGCCGATGGAGGGTCTTCCTGTGGGGGGTGCTGCAGAGCATAAGCAGAGAAGCAGAATTAGCGCCGACTGAAATGTAACCGTCTTAGATTTGAAGCTGCATCCCTGGTCTTCGGTACTACCGGGAATCTGTGCAGCATGGCACCTGTTGTTTTTTCTGTGTATTAAATACTGCATGTTACTTGCAAAGCCAAGACCAATGAAATCTCGAATCTTAAACTCAAAACAGGCAGGTCTCAAGTACCTCACAAGCCCAAAGTGTCATAGTCAAATGACTACTAATAACTTTTTATTTCTAATTCTCAAAAAAAAAGGTTGGGGAGTTTCAACCCTTTTTTTGTAAGGCTAAAATCAAATCAATTTTAAGTTACAGTCCAGTCTACAGTCTTAATTTTATGTTGTTCGACTGAATCCCAAACTAGTTACTTGTGTTACAAACAATTTACATTTGAGGCAATTATTCATGATAGAATGTTTGGGTGAGAATTGGAAAACAGAAACAGGTTGAAATTGCTTTGAATTGGGTTGGAAATTGAAGGACATATTTTTTTTATCTTGCTTTGATTGTCATTATTGCGATTCCACAGGAAGTTTTGCAATTAATTTCACGTGTATGTGAAACGATGGAAGCTGTATTCAATTTTACAGCTTTAGACATATACAGTGTTTGGGTAAACATAGAAAATCAAAATCACACAACATTTACTCCGACAAATATCATGTCGATCACTGTCAACGCAGGCTTAGTTTTGTATTTAAGAAAAACAAAATAAGTAGAAACTTTGCCTGCAGGGTACATTTAAGAAAATCAGACTTAACGTCATTAATAACAATTAAAACAAGAAAAACAAATAACTTTTGAAGAATAAAAAAAAAGCTTTCTTGTGGTAAAAAATCTAGGATTTATTATGTTTAAACAGAGGAAGGGCAATGCATGTACATCAATGTAATCTATTAACTAATAAAATCACTTCAGAAGTTTATGGGAAAATATATAGGTCAAAATTCTCTGACCTATTTCAAAACTGAAAAAAGTCTGTTAACCTATGAAATGAGGTGATATGAGGTGAAATAAGGGCGGGCTTTATATATTTCTCTACAAAGCAGATTCTATGCTTTCCTTCGCTTACCTGAAGAAGGGATGTTTTAGGTGTGGATTTTAATGGAAAATAGGAGACTTTAGCGAGGTCAAACACCACTTCCTCGTGGTTAAGGGTGACCTGGGGGGCCCCAGCATCCTGGAGAGCAATAACAATAGCGCTGGTGTTGTCGGCACGCAACATCCGCTGGCGCCACCTCAGCAGAGCATGGCTAACAAGCTGCCGGGCGCTCTGCATCCCAGATGATGTCTGCAGTATCAGAGACTGTTGTTATTCTCAGAGGCACCGATGTTGGGTCATTGAAGAAGAGCCTCATTGGTGATAATTAGTCTAAAAATGAATCCATATTGTGGGTCTGGAGAGGAAATGATCTGATCCTGAGAAAACAAACTTACCATCCTTTCATCATTATTCTGACACATTGAAATGGCCTCTTGAGGTGGCACCATGTTCCAAAGACCATCACTTCCCAGAATAATGTAGCGATGTTTTTTTGGGTCGAGGTTTACAACGCTGGTGTCTGGCTCTGGAGACACAACAAACTCCCCACTGTAGAAATCATAACTCCACAGATCACCTGTTCATGAGGAGGAGAGCTCAGGTGAGGACACAGACAGACGCCACTTTTGGACCTGAATAAAACATTTCCATGTTTTTCATGACTGTCCAGCTTCTTGTGACATATGTGCTAAAAAAAGAAATGATAATATGTGACTAAAGCTCTCGGGACATTTCAAAGGAAACTAAGTGAAACGATCTAACGCTGATTATTTAAACCAAACATTGTAGTTCCAAAAAGTATAGCAAAAGCCAATTCTTCCAGGTTCATTGAAAATCACTGTTAAATGTTTTAAAGGTTGGCTGTTTTCTAACCTAGAGCTCGGGCTACGGCAAGGAATGGTATTTGATCAATAATGGTGCTCCGGCGGACAGGTCCATTGTGGCTGAGTCGCGGCCTTTTCCAGACAACCCGGTTTACTCCAGATTTCTTGATTACACTGGAACAGACAGTAAATATCCCGGTTGGTAAAAATAGTCAAAGGAAACACGGAAACCACTCATAGTTATTAACTGTCATAGAACAGGAATGTACTGCAGTGTAAAAAACATTGTAGGTTTTATATGTGATTGTTTTCTCATCGGTGATATTCTACAAAAAGTGTCTATGTTTTTATTGATGAGTGTAAACCTTACATATACAGCAAGTCCTTACTACAAAAACCTTCCTAAAATCTGGCAGTCGGGGTCTATTTAACTTTATCCTCTAATAACAGACTTCAAAACATCCACAATTGAAAAATTACACCACTAATTTCAGAGCAGGGTTGAATAATACTATACTAGGTCATCCGGGTCAGGGTACTCACTGATAAATGTAATTTAGACAACTGAATTTTCTTGATTTCTTGAAGGTTTTTCAACATTCATCAGAGAGGCTTCCTCAGATCAGAATAGAAAGAACCACAACCATAGCAAAGGTTCGAAAAAATTATGGATTTCCAGCAACTTTCTCCCAGGCACTCTCGTTTCAGACCTCTACAGCACAAAGAAGTCATTTTCTCAACCAGTTTTCCCCTGCAGTTTTCCCTTCCACTGCCCTTCTAGTCACCGACTTCCTTACTGATACAAGATCATGCTCAGAAATTCTGTGAGTGTCATCTACAACTTGAGAGTTACCCTCAAAAAGAGATTGCAGTTCACATAAGATACATGAGAGGGCCCATTTCCTGACAAACAGTGGAGCAAATTCCTGTGATTCCAATGAGGAATGGAATGCTGGAATTGAAATACTATTTATCGTATGCCTTTTGAAACCTGAACTTTGCAGTAGGTGGAAAAAAAATCAACAGTTAATCAAACTAACTTTGGTGTTGACATGAAATAAGTATTATTTTCAATAATGTGGGAAAAACTAACATTTCAGGGCCAAGTCAACTAAGATGGGCTGAATGTTTTCTGGCATTTTCTTGCAAGTCAGCAGCTCAGATTGTTTTGGGAAATTCTGAATGACAAACCCTTTGGGCAAAAAAAAATCTGGATTGTTACAAAGTTCATAAGCCAAAATCTGTGTTGATATATTTCTGTAAAAGGTTGATGAACATAGGTGACTTATGATAATAATACATTTAATTTAAGGTGCCTGACTAGACACGCAAAGACGCCATACAAACATATGCATAAAAAACAGATTTAAAAGAAACAATAAAAATAAACAATAAAAGTGACAAAGTGGTTTCATGAAAAAAAAACCAAAAAAAAAAACTGATCAGTTGGCATCAGATGGAATCGGCTGCTTGAAACGGTTGTGTTTCGAGTCGTGCTCTGAAATGGGGAGCCAATCGGGTGTTTCTGAGTTTGGGGGAAATGAGTTCCAGAGACAGACTGGGAGCAGAGCAGCGAAAGGCTCTGCTGCCCATGGCGGTGAGACAGAGGGAGGGGACAGACAGGTGCATGGAGGAAGAGGATCTGTAGGACCGCGAGGGAATGGGAACATATGGGGAGTGATGTTGTGGATGGCCTTGAACAGGAGAATTTTGAATTGAACAGAGAACTGAGCTGAGAGCCGGTAGAACTGTTTGGGGAGTGATGTGGAGGAGGGGGTTCGAGTGATGACAGGAGCAGCTGGGTTCCGATACAGCTGAATTTTACTGAGGGATTTGTGAGGGAGTGCAAAATAGGAGAGAGTTACAGTCGTCCAGACGGGAAGGGACCAGGCTGTGGACAAGGATGGCCGCACGGTGGGCGCTGAGGGAGGGGCGGAGATGTCAAGGATGACACCCAGACTTTGAACCTAGGGGGATGGTGAAACAGAGGAGTTTATCAGTGGTACAAGAAAAGCTGTTGGCTTTGGATAACGTGGATTTAGTACCACTGAGAACATCAGTGTTGTTACCGTTTAATTGAAGGAAGTTTAGGGTGAAGCAGGTTTTTATTTCAGAGATGCGATGAGCGCTAAGCGAGGTGAGAGCGATTCGACAAGGGTTGAGCGTTGAGGTAGAGCTTGGGGTCATTCGCGTAACAGTGGAATTGAATGTTGAATTTGCAGAAGATATTGCCGAGGAGAAGGAGGCAGATGATGTCGAGGAGAGGCCCCGGGAGGAGCCCTGTGCAGTGACGAGGAAGGGATGGATTTAAAGGAGTGTGGGTGATGCCTGTTAAGGAGGGTGGTCTGACAGATGCTATCAAAGGCTGCACTCGGGTTGAGGAGGATGAGGACGCTGAAGAGTCCAGAATCAGCTGCTATAAAGAGGTCATTGGGGACTTTGGTGAGTGCTGTTTCAGTGCTGTGGAGTGGGCGGAAACTGGACGGGAACGGTTCATACAAGTTATTGTGAGAACTGAGTTGGGAGGCAACAGGTTTTTTTTTTCCAGGACTTTGGAAATGAAGGGTAGATTGGAGAAAGGATGGAAGTTGCTGAGGTTGGAGGGGTCTGCGGCAGGCTTTTTCAAGATTGAGGAAATGGCAGCAGTACTGAACGATGCAGGGGCAGTTCTAGTGGCTAGAGAGGAGTGAATGGTGGCAGAAATTAAGGGACCACAGAGGAGAGGCGGGCTTTAACAAGTGCTGTGGGGAGGGGGTCCCTTTGACGGGTGGATGGCTTTAGATTTCTGGACGGGTTCTGTGGTTTCTGAGAGAGTGTGGAACTGGAAGGCGGAAGAGTGGATGCTTGAAGTCAGGGTGGCAGGGATGATGTTCTTTACATTCCAGAAGGAATATATCTCGGATAGCACCATTAAAAGTAGAGGGTACAGCACAAAAAAAAGATCAATAAAATGACTGATTAATACTGTTAATACCTGTGTTACTATGTGATGGCTTTCACAAGTCTACTGTGCTTGAATTAGCTAAATATATTTTGAGCTTATTCATTCCATACAAAATGTATCTGAGGACCGTTGAACACATTTGGAACACATTTCCATCAGGTAAACCTGTACAATACAAACCCATCCATGTTGTCTATCACTACTTTCATGATAAAAAGATGCCTTTTTTCATGATCCTATAAAACTTGATATTTGCAGACGATTCACCATGATCTAATATCACAAATGCACATGATTCATATACTTAAATATTGTGTAAAAGGAAAGTCATAACACCCATAGCAAAATCCTTTTAGAGCATCATTCATGCACAATACCCACTATTTGATCAATACATAAAATGTTATATTGATACAATTATTATTATTACTATCATGTACCAATTAAAGCCATAATATGGTCATGCTTGATCACAAAAAAAATTGATGATAATGAAAAGAAGAACAACCAGATATATAAAAATGTAACCCGCAACAGTCAATCATGAATATGTCGTCCATGATACAGTATCTGACATTCCTTACCTCCCTCCCAAACCTTCAATGCGCTCTCTTTCTCTGGGTAGTTCAGGCTTGTGGTCTTGTGTGACTTCTACTGCTCTTATGAATGGAACCGTAGGGTCATCCTGAACGCCAAGAACTACTGCGGAGTCTCCAACATGGGCCACATACATACGGTTCCTTCTGATGACAACCACACTAGCTGTGGTGCCTGATGTGCTGGGGAGGCCGGCAAGAGTCTTCGGCCATTCAGCTGAAAAGGTAATGGAAATAGTATTATCTATATTATAATAATGTTCAGTGGCTGATATACTGTATGTTGTTTGCCGATCTTACCAAACCAGATATTAAACAGAACACAATTATAAGATCACACAATTGGGTGAAGTTACCTCTACATGGAACACTTGGTCATGTGAAAAAATGAGGACACCCTATGAAAGCCTATATATCTTAAGATATATTTGGACATATAGATATTTAATAGCAATTTTAATGATACTGAGGGATCCGAGTAATATAACTAAACAATTAAAATACAAGAAAAGCCTTTTTAAAACTTATTGTGAAAGTGTTGAAGTGAGGGCCATGGTGAGACCTGAAGAGCTGTCTGATGCCCTCAGAAAGAAGCTTGTGGCCACTTAGGGGTCTGGCAAGGGATTTAAAAACATCAAAAGAACTTGACATCAGTTTTTACAAGTGGAGGACATTCAAAACAACCGCCACCATGCCCAGGTCTGGCTGTCCAAGCAAATTCACCCCCAGAGCAGACAGCAAGATGCTCAAAGAAGTCATCAAACATCCTAAAGTGTCATCAGGGGAGGTACAGCAGGCTGTGGCTACGGTGGATGTGAAAGTGCACGACTCTACCATCAGAAAGAGACTACACAAGTTTGACTTTCATGGGAGGTGTGCAAGGAAGAAACCTTTGCTCTCCAAGAAAAACATTCAGGCCAGATTGAAGTTTGCCAGAGAGAACGTAGACAAAGACCATGACTTCTGGAATAATGTTCTTTGGACGGATGAGTCTAAAACTGAATTATTTGGACACCAGAACAGAAGACGTGTTTGGCGTAAACCAAATCCAGCCTTCCAAGAAAAGAACCTCAGACCAACTGTGAAGCATGGAGGTGGCAGGATCTTGGTTCGGGGATGCTTTGCTGCAGCAGGACCTGACCAGCTCTCCATCATAGAATCCATCATGAATCCTGCTGTGTATCAGAGGGTGCTTGAAGAACATGTGAAGCCTACTGTAAAAAAGTTAAAAGCTGAAGCGGAACCGGACACTGCAACATGACAATGAGCCAGAGCATAGCAGCAAATCCACCAAGCACTGGCTAAAAACTAAGAAGTGGAGAGTCCTGGAATGGCCAAGTCAAAGCCCTGATCTTAATCCCGTTGAGATGCTGTGGGGTGACTTGAAACGGGCTGTACATGCAAGAAACCCCTCCAACATATCACAGCTGGAAGAATTCTGCATGGAGGAGTGGAGCAAACTCTCTTCTGATGGATGTCAGAGACGGAAAAAGGCTACAAAAAGCGTCTCACTGAAGTCGTATCAGCCAAAGGGGCAACACTAGTTATTAGGAGGTAGGGTGTCCTAACTTTTTCTCCATTAAAATACACATTTTTCTTCATATCTTTTTTTATGTGTAAAACAATGTTATTTTTGTTGTTTAATTGCAATTAAATCAGTTTCTTTTCTAGAAATGCATGAAAACATGATTGGACATTGATACGTGAACGTTTCTTCATGAAGAGCTGATTATTGAATGGGGCGTCCTCATTTTTTCACACGA